>CAKAEH010001053.1:0-106203 GCA_916381525.1 Cercopithifilaria johnstoni
TATATATGGGCAGCAACCTGAATTGACCGCTTCTTATCAGAAAAATACCTTTCCCAATATATTCTTTCATTTCTTCTTTCTTTTTCTTTTAATGAAATCACTCCGCAAATTCTTCTTAGTTGTAGAATTTCATTGAAAACAACATATGATCCTAAATGATTGGTACATTCATTTAATTTTTCTACCACAAAACATTCACCAAATTAAATGAACTATTTTTTTAATTTGAAAATAATATTTTAAATTTAACCTTAAATGTAATCATCAAAATTGACTGATGAAAATTGCAAAAATGATGAAATTATATTTGGAGTGAACTATTATGATTTACTTACATAATTTAATGAATAGATTTCATTGAAATGAAGAAGTTAATGAAGTGCAAGACTAATTGCTTTTAAGTAAATTATTTGATAATTTGCGAAACGAATTTGTTGAAAGGATTTACAAAATTTTTATGTTGGAAGAGATGAATTTCAGAATGAATTTATTCGACTGTATCGTCGAAATTCTAGAAATGTCTTATTTTTGTTTTACTAAATCTTTTTCGAAGTTCTTTCCAGTGGAAAAATTTAAATTGAAAAACATTTATTTAGAATTTATAGAATGCGAGGTGAATTCTGCGACAATAATGTATTTGTACGCAAATAATGTCACTTTGCACTTCTTTACAACTAAGCAACAATATCTCTGTAATTTTTTATATTTTAAAAATTAAAAAAATATTTTAAAAGTAATTTGCAGTAATTAAAAGTAATTAAAATTAAGAAAGATAGAAAGAAAAAATGGAATCACTTTACATTCACTTCACACTTTTACTGTTCTTTGATCAATAATAAAACTTCAAAAAAGTGATGTTTCTTTCTACAGCCACAACAATGTTCGTGTAATGTAGCATGTAATTGCAATCAACTTTCATTATTAGCAAAACTATGCCAATTAACCTGCAGAAAATTATGCACGTAATTCATAGAGAATAATTAACGATAGAACAATTCACAAATAAGGGCTTCATAAATTGCAAAAATAAGAAAATCTTATCTGAAGAAAAAATATGATATCTTTAAAACGACTAAAAGAAACTAATCTTATGGTTCGGTTCTTTTGGCGAATAAATTTAAAAAATAAAGAAGTACGATTGAAATTAATTGTTTCAAATGTTGTGAAATCACTATTTTTCAGGCTTCTGCCGGTTTCCGCACTTACTTGTCAGTAAGTCTGAATCAATTACCGCCAATCAATCATTTCCCTTAAGATTTTTGCTTCTCTAAATACTCATTTCAAACACAATTACGTCAATATCAAATATCCGATTGCTCAAACTTTATGATTTTCAGATCCCGATTGTGTGGAAAGCAGTATAGCCAATACCCCCTCATTTTATCCTTTTTGAACTTCATGGTAAAGTGTACACAGCGGAATTAACCGTTTTCATTATGTCAAAAAAAATTAAAAAGACAATGCACACAATCATGTGGAATGGAATGACTTATGTGACAGTTGCGCCAGTAGAGGCTTTAGAATTGACAGCTTTAACACCACAATATCAACTGACAGTTTCAACCATTCAAATAAACAATCTATTAAATTACATTTTACAATGCTCACAACATCGCACAACGAATTACCACGAGGGCTATACGCTTGCAAATTGATTTGCCAACAATATTATTTTATTTCGGAAGTGTAAGATTGTATTGTATACAGCCAAATGAATTTGCGTGCATTTTCGTAATGCAATCAAATACCAGGTAATATCGGCATCTGCTTTACATCGGATACCACAACAAAAATTTATTTCGATACAATGATAGCTATTTTGATAGCAATTAATTTTTAGTCTCAAATTAGAGTTAAAATTCAGATTAAAAATTTCAAAAATATCAGTAAGCACGTATCACTAATTTTAAAAATTGTTGACACATGCTCATCTGATATTTTGCGATTATTAATTTCAAAATTGAATATATTTGAATATTGTCATTAATTACTATCTCAATTTACAGACTGCTGAATAATTGACCAATTCGAAAATCATGTAACTATACATCTAATCAAGCTTCATTCCTTCAAGCCAACAGTATTCATAGGTCCCTAAAAGCCACCTGTGCTCAATTAGTCATCCCACATCTAAAATTTCATATATTCTAACAACATTGAAGAAAGCAGCAATATGCGTCACAGTTTGCAAACCCTTCTCGCCTTTTTGCATGCATTACTTGCCTTCCTGCATGCATTACTTCAAAGCGCAATCGTTATTGATTCCGTTGATAGGGTTTTTTCTTAATAATATGCATGTTAATGCAGTCGATATGATATGATTGCTATTCAACAGTTCATTTTCTTTTCGGAAATTTCTTGTGAAATATCTTCAAATTATTATTTGTTAAAATTATAGTTTCAAATTTAGGCAAGCGAAATATTCTTATCAAGCATCGTCGCACTATCAACGTCAAATTACCTTACGAATTGCATCAATATGAATGTGCACGTAACAATGCTTGCAACTTCAATTTACCATTGATACCTTGAAAGTTAGCATGTCAAATACAACGTGCCAATATTTGTTGATAATTTATGATCCGCTATTGTACTGTCAATTTTTACGTGCTAGTGAATGATATTCTTCAATTATCAATATTTAACATATCATTTCAATGATTATCATTAATTACTATCATTTATACTTATCATCATTTTGATTATTTAGTTACTGCTACTTTTCTCAATACTATTTCATTCACTATTCATTTTCATCCAAAAGGTACAGAACTGTAATTTCTACCTTTACAGGTAGAATTTAGTGTCTAAAATAACAACAATCTTTTTTATTTCATTTCATGAAAAATGCTTTCATAAAGATAATATGCCAATTTTTTTCAAATTTAAATTTAAATGAAAAAAGAAATTAATTGTTATGATATCATCAAAACGATATCTTATCTTCGTCAAAAAAAAGTTTGTTAAATTTTTTCATTTTATTTGAAAATAATTTGTTCAAATAATATTTAATGAAAAATTAAAAATTTTTGTTTTAAAATTGCCACATCATTTTTAAAAATGTTTCGGTTATTTTTGTCTTTCAACAAACAAAAACAATAATAAGGAATTGTTTGTTGAAAAAAAAAGAAGAAATTGATCACGTGTTATTGCCAGCTACTCTTTCCCTTTGCTGATTTGACGATATTAGTATGTGTGTAGCTTGAATGATGAAATGAACTAAAACCGCTTAGCAATGAATTATGAATGTTGAAGAGGAGATAGATAGTGATGAGTAGAGAGAGGTTCAGCTCAACAACTCTCTTGCTATTTCATCCATCTTTATTGCTATTCCAAACTTATCTGATAAGAGGAGGTTCATTTGATGCTCGAAGTTTCAATTTTATTTTTTAAACCAAAAAAAAATTTTCACCTGTTTTTAATTAAATTTTTCGTAGCATTGATATTAGAAAAAAAAGACCAATCAATATTGATTGATCATTTATTGAGGATAAAAGATAAGAAATCCTTCTTCTCATTCTCATTTAACGTTTATTTTCTTCAACATATGATCGAGTCGATCTGAATTGGCGCAAAAAAGATCACACAGATGGAGGAAAACTTGGCAAATATTCATTCGTTGGATCTGTTATGAAAGTATTTCTTTATTATTTCCCTCTCTAAGATATCTCTCATTAGTAAAGAATAATTTTGAATTAATTGTCTCGAAGATATCTCTCATTAATAAGGGATAATTTTGAATCGATTGAATACAATTAATTCGTATAAAATAAATTGTTTTTTTATTCAAGCAATATCTATTGTTTATCTATAAAATCATTCTCTTAAGATTTCAAGCCAACTGTGTAATTAAATATACTTCATTTGCATATATTTTATACATTTGCATAATCTTTTCACCTCCCTTCCTCTCTCTCTCTCTCTCTTTCCATGCAAATAGAAACATCTAATATTCAAATTAACTGAAATTTGAGAATTAATAATGAATCACAAATTGTAGTTCCAAAATTAAAGCTTATGTAACTGTTAATTGTCACTAAAGAAATAATAGTAAAGGGAATGAATAATAATATTCTTTATTGTACTCTTTTGCTCATCTTATTTCCATTCAATTAAAATTTAAATACTTTTTCAAAATTCACTTTCGCTAACTTCTTTTACAAGAATCATTATGAGAGAAGGTTTATTAATTATTATAAATTCTGAAAGGCATTAGGTATTGAGATGTTTGAGGGAAAATAGACTTCGGATAACAGATGTTTTCCAGCTGTTATCCCAAATGTTCGAAAATATTGCTTTTACTGATTGATATTAAAAGTAAAAGAAGTAAAAAGCTATTTTACAAATCTGTTTCTAAAATTTCATATGTTTTGCTTAAAAATTTTAATTTCTAATTTTTCATTAATTCTTGCGTAATTGTCACTTTCTTTACTTTCCAAGGTAAGAGTAAGACAAATGATCTCTTAATGAATCCATTTACGATAATATTTGAGCATATTGAAATTTCGTTAATTTAAAAACTACTAAATTGAGCATTTCAAGTTAGAATAAAATATGATTTACTAAAAATATATTTTCAACATTTTAATTTCGAAAGTTAAACGGCAAAAATTTATTGCAATAGTAAAAATTTTAGCTTCTTTAATTAATTCAAATTTTTAAATTCTTTTTAATATCTAATATTTATTTTTTCAAATTTCAATTACTCCAAATATTTTCCTATTGATGAAACTTTGAGATTGTTATAAGTCGTCGTTACACTTCCTATATTTACGTCAGAATGTAGAAAAAACATTGAAAGTACAGCAAAATTTTATTTTGTTAAGCAAAATTCTCGAATTACATCAAGCCATTTTTCTCATTGTTATTCGAAACACTTTCCGACAGCTACCATTGCTATCATTCTCGTCATCATAGCAATCAGAAAACATTGTTTAAAAAAACATTTGAAAATGAAAAAAGCATATTTGATAAATCGATCAGCACAATATGCTTAAAATATAAAATCACTTTTTACTTCATCTCAAATATGCTTTTGCTAACATTTACTTATCTCTACCTTCACCTCACTTCAAATAATCAAATTTTTATTTTTTTTTCCTAATCATAATTACATATTGTTCATATCACAGATTTTCAGCTATTACGATAGTATCGATTGTCGTATATAATTGTTGCTTTATAAGAATGCAATGAATTTGAGTAATCTAAAATAGTGCTTTGTTCAAAAAAAGAAAAATTCAAATTAGAAATTAGAAAGTTACGTAAAAAATTTCAGCGTGAATTTACGGAACGTGAATACGTGATATACAATTAATGTAATTATTAATGTAATTAGTGAATACGTGATATGCGTTTAATCATACCTTCATTTGCATAGAAATTTAATTGCGTATTTCATGTTAATTTACTTAATTTGCTTAATAAATTATTTTTAAAATTATTTAATTATTTTTCAGTTTGGGCAAATAATCTTTTTTGACTACAAAAAAGTAAAATTTAATTAAATTTCTGATCAAATAGTTAAAATAAAATGTATTGAATCATTCATACAAAGATTGCTGCAATATCCCTCTCTGATAACGACGAACTATATTTTTTTCTTGAAGTCTATAACTATTTGATAGACAAAAAATGGCATATGAAACGATTACGGTACGAATGAATCGGAGCAATAGTACGATCTCGTGGGGATTTACTGTAGCCGGTGGAGGTGCTATGCCTATCAAAATTTCCACTGTATGTTAAAAATTTTCATTTCCTTTTTTTCTCTTTACACTTTTAAAATGAATAGCTTTTTTTGAAAATTAAATTTCAAAAAATTTTTATGATGACAAGAAACACAATTATACATTATTCGATTATCAGATAGTTTAAACTTAATCTCAAATTTCAAGTATAACTTATTTGACATTTAACCCTTCCACTTCATATAAAATAATCGATGATAACTAATAGAGAGTTCTGATTTTTGCTGGGAAAAATTTATAAATATAACATGGAAGGAGATTGCTGTACAAATTCTTCTCGCACTTGTAGATTGATCAATCGTACTACTTAAATCATCGTCTTCAATCTTAGTCAATTAATTCATTGCTTGATGAAATATCAAATTATTCTAATCTATCGTTGAAACATATAAATTGCGGCTATAGCAGTGAATCGTTATTTGTTTTCGCTAGTAATGATCAAATCGTAACAAATACTTCTTTGCTGTTTCAAAATTATAATTCAAACTAAGGAAGAAAAAAAGATTGAACAAAAGAGAATTTAAAGAAAGTGGAAGAGAGGAAAGAAAATGAAAGAATTGAAAAATTTCTTTAAAAAAATATTTTATCATCTCAATTATGTTTTCTTTCAATCGATAAAACAAAATAACTAATTAATTTGATTTCAAAGATCGTTTTAATTTGAATTTAATTTAAAATATCAAAAATGATGAAGCAATATGATTCTAATAGAATACGACTCGTATATATTGTACATTCGTCGTATTGCAGCGAACACGTTCACTTCCAATATTATATGTTATTTAGCTGTAAAAATATGAATTTGTTAAATAATGAATGACAGACATAGATATGACAGAGAAAAAATATATATATATTATATACTTCTTAACAAATATTACCAACTATATGAGTTTTCTTTGTGGCTTAAGTCGATCTTAGATAATAGTTATTTCTAACAAATATATCCGTGTATGTTTCAGGTTCAAAAAGGAAGTTTAGCAGAAAAAGCTGGATTACAAATAGGAGATACGGTGACCGAATTATCCGGTCGTGTCACGAAAGGGATGTCACTTCAGGAAGCTAAAAATATTGTCGAAAAAGTTTCACTCGAAATTCATATGCTTCTGCAAAGGTTTTTCTTTTTTCAAATCAAATTTTATTTATTCTTTGACAAGTATAAATGTTGTTGCAGATACGTTAGCGAAAATAAATATAAACATATATGACGACAGTTTCATTTTATTTATTTCCATTTATTATTAATCCTATCATCATTATAATTTTACTAGATTCTTCTACTTAAAAGTTCCTCACAATTTTGATTATTAGTTAAAATAAATGATAAAAATGATAAAAAAATCAATGAAAATCATTATATCATCATATGAGATGATTTTCAAATGCGATAAGTGAGACATTGGTATATATGAAAGTGTCAGAAAATTTTATTAAACTCTGAACGATTTGCTAGAGACCTAAATTGGATTAAGTCCAGAGACAAGAGCCTAATAAAATACTATTTCATCTTCTATTCAAAGCCTTATTAATCAATCATTTGAAATTTTAGGCGGGTAACAGAGCATTCATGTTTACCGTGGCAGTTAACGGAGAAAAATAATCAAATAACAGTGGATCATATCAACAAGCCTCAAACTGTCAATTATAATTATTACAAAGTAAAAAATTTAACCATAAAATTAAAATTTAAAAGAATGATGTGAAAAAAAAGAGATGATTTTCAGAGTGAACGAAAAAATATATCGCATTCAACATCGAATTATGAAGTACCGATCATGGATGAATCATCCAAATATCGCACATCTTCATATAGTAAATATGAGGTTAGTATTTCATTAAGTTTAATAGCACCTCTTAAAAGATGCAAATGAAAGTATTTTTTGTGTGAAGTCGAATGTCACAATTTCTGTAAGATATCGAAAACATTGATGAATATAAGTTCAAAAAAATTACAGAATTAACTAACCTTTTCCATTTATTTAGTCTTATTCCATTCTTTTAACAGTATTTTCAAACATGAAATATTTGTCCCAATGAAATTTTCAAAAAGAAAAAAGGAAATTACAGGAAAATTCTTTGAATCGCCCACTCAATCTTAACTATCAATCAGTTGCTCCATTTACGAATGTGACAAATACTGAATCTTCATATGCTGAAGGCAAGCGCTTCGAGAATAGCTATAATACCAATATTAACAGGTATTAATTAATTTAACTTAATTGCGGACACTATAATATTAATTTATTATTGGATTGATGACTTCAATTTTCTTAAGTAAGCATTCCTTGTCTTATTAATGGAATAAAAAAATCAGAATTATAGAGCAGAATTACGCAGTGCGAGTGGTTCTGATAGCAAGTCAACGTCAGGTATGTCACGTGATGTACCGATAACGCTTAAGACCTCTACTCCCTCTGCTCCACTAATGACACCAAACAGTAACATAACAACTGGTTCGGAAAGTAGAATTTATGGCCCAGTTCATGTTGATACGAGCAATGCCTACAGTAATGTTGGATATCCTTCTTCTGATTCTGGCGGTGGACATCGTCCAGCAAAAAATATTCCTATAAAACCACTATGGCAAGATACTGGACGTAAGTTCCTTTTATCATCTATCACTTTCAATAATATGCAATATGATGGAGTAAAATAAGTTAACAATAAATAATACATAAATCTGTAAAATATTACACGGCTAAAATAAAACTAAGTCAAGAAGCATATGAAATAATGCGACTGTTTCAACGTGAAATAATGCCATAATAGAAGACACGGACGTAAAATTCTTTTTAGATGCTATTTTTAGCTTTTTAGAAACAATATATTTATTTTAAACATAAATAATACTGTTCGAAAATTTTAAATTATTATTTAATGCTTAAATTATCGTTTATTTTAAGTATTTCACATTTCGTGAATATTTTTTTATAATACTTTAAACTTATATATTATTATTTTTTTACTATCATAACATATGCCAACAATTTTACGTTTTTTACAGCACGAATATCATTTCAACATTCACCACGTACCGAACGTCAATTATCCCCGCATGCAACAATACGTCATCTACAATATAATTCTCCAATTAATTTGTATTCACCACATACTGCCGCTGAACAATATATTCAACAAACTGGTGGACTTTTCGGCACTGAGTAAATTTTGTGAACTTTTCAGCATTGAATAAATTTTACTTATGATGAAAAAAATGCAACTTGAAAATTGTTTACATCCAATATTTCCATTGGAATGGAAATAGAAAATTACTGTTGAAATTATTGAATTTATTTTTATTAATAAAATTTTGATTTCCACTTAAAAAAAAGAAGATTTATGTATTTATCAAATATTTAGCCCATCATTGCAACAACCGAAAGGTGATGAAGCTTATCTAAAGTCCGAAACACGCCGTCTGATAGCAGAACAGGAGGGTCAAAGTGCACACGACAAATCCCCATCAATGCAAAGTGCGAGTTTCAAACGAATATCCCGTGCATGTGGTACTCCCGTTGACTAAAATAAGTACTAGATAAGGGAATTGCTATCTTAACTGACATAATTTTCGGGTTTTTGATTATTATCAGAATAATCGTCTCTAAAACCAAATTCTCTTTAAATCTTTATAGAATTAAGAAAGGTTCTCTCTCTCTTCCTCGTTAATCGGTTCGATATAACTTTAATATTTTTAACCATTTCAATGTTGGAATTAATAAGTTCATTAAAATAATATCGGCAGCATGCGTACGCTTAAAATGTAAATCAGAACGTAGGAACATCCCAGGAATATAAAAAAGAAAGAATTATGGAATAAATAAAATTCATGAAATATAAAATATGGATTAAATGAATAAAGTTCATAAAATATGACTAACGTTCATTTCTCCTTTCTATGCATACAATTAAGATTATTTCTACCGATAACTAAGGCTGATTTTTGGCAAGCAAAATGAATTGGCTGAAATAACACGGGAAAAAGTGTAATTATTGGATAGGGAAAATGTTGCGTTTATTAAAATTTAGTTAATTTTCCTTTGTTTGTTCATGGCAAGCAATGAATGATCTTGTCATCTGCTTATATAACAATGATGAGTTGATAAGGTATTTAATTTATTCAAAAAATAACTGTTTATTGGAAGATCCTTGGTAAGTAATACTTTCGTGACTGCGTTCTTTGATAGTTATTGATATTTACTGATAGCATATTGTGCTTGCTTCTCTTGCTATTTTTGATATTACTGATCGATCACTTACATCATAACTTAATTTATTTTAACACACTTATCATTCTCCTTCTAATTGTAGCATTACTTAACTATTTATTAACTAAAATATTTATTTAATATAATTTTACAAGAATTTAATTCATAACAAAGCTTAATTCCAGACTCATTCATTTTTTTAAAAGCAATTCTTTGGGATTTCAATTCAAAAAGATTGCAATTGAAGAATAATATAGAGCTTATTTAAATTATCATTTCAAGATAAAGTGATAGAAAAAATTTGGGCGATCATATCAACAGCACCAATTTCTTTTATTATTCATTACTCATTAGCAATACAAATCATGATATTTTATAGTTTTAATATTTTCATAGCCTATAAACATTTAAGCTTCATCGTATAGATTCAAATTTATATTTTATATGTAATTCATGATATTCTATCGTATCTCTTCATAAATGTAATGATAATTATAGCTCCTGGTATTTATGTTTTTACATTTGAAGCTCAAATGTGTCCTTATTTTATAATGCTTGGAGATGCTCTATTTTATGCAATAAAATATTGTATTCCAGTATCTGAGACGCAGAATATTTCACATTTTACAATCTTTTGTGTATTTTAGGGAATCGAAAAGATAATGATATAGGATCGATAAGAATGTTTTAATACGCATTTTAAATTTCACTGGTACCTAAAGGCCCTGTACAAAAGATATCTGTTCCTTTAAATTTGCCATTATATTATACTTTTATCATCGAAAGCGAGCTAATCATTTTTAATCAGATTGATCAATTAATGAACAGTCCTTTTAGGACCGATAAAGAATTTCAAAAAAATTCGTTTTTATTCAAAGGCCTACAAGAAAAGATTTCGGTTTCTAATCAGCGCATTATTTTCTTCTTTAGAAACATTGAAACAGTGGAAGAAATTTATTATCAGAAACGTTTCCAAAAACTTTGAAGTAATAATTTCCCATATGCATTTTAATTTGAAAATTATATTCATCAAACAAAATACTGCATTTGTGATACTGCATTTTAAGTAAAATACTCAGTGTAATTTCTATAATAGAATTAATGATCTTAACAATCATTTCTTGGATACAGCAATTTTTTCCAACTATTCGATCAGGTTAACTTGAACCTATATGAAATTAAAAGTCATCTAAAATGAAACTATCCACAATTTATAGATGAGTACTTCCTGATATCAAAAAGAAAAATTGATAGTGAAATAGACAGAGCCATTTTTTTTGTTTAATTTTTCTTAGTAATTAGTCATTCACTGTTGCACCATAGTTTATTGATGAAAGTGCCTTTCAACATTCAATCTAGTATGTAAGATTTCCCTATGATATTATTTATAAAATATCATATGAAACTGTGAAATATAAATATTTCTATAAAAGAATCAAAGATCTAACAATCTTCTTACACTACTAATCAATCTGATTTAAATTTATAATTTCATTTCATCAATTCAAGGAAATTAAAAAGATTTAATCGAATAACATAATCAATACTAACCTCGAGATGTTAAAAATACGAGAAGATATGGGCGGGCCAAGCCGCGATAACGAAACGGAACAATATCCTCGTATAATATTACTAAAAAGCAACTGGCATTAAATGATGTTGATTTAGAGTTGTTAATAGTTTATTCATTAAAAGATTTCGTTTTCAAAATATAACTTTAGAGTATTGCTGCATATATTGATGATAAGACTTTTATATAGTACATTATAGATAAACTTGGATATTTTAGCTAAATGATTTAACACAATAATTCTATGATTTTTTTTTCCTATGATATGTAGAAATAGTTTGAAAGAAAGAAGAGAACTATTCATTCTCTGCAGGACATTTAATAAAAGATAAAATGCTTTCGTTATCAGTAATATGGTACAATTTTCTTGTATACTATTAGGTATTATTTGTTAGTTATTCTTCGCAAACAGTAATAGTTAGTCATTGTCGTTATGTGACTTGTGTTCCAGATAACAAATATTGCTTGTTATCTGCTGATATAATCAGACTAACTGATCTTTACCACATACTACAAACTTTTATGACTTTGTTATCAGTAACTGTGAACATTTTCATGCATTTTATTAGATTATAAAATGAGTGTTGGAAGTTTCAAATTTAGCAAAATTTCATTCATTTTATACAAATCATGCTATTATTATTTAAATATTAATTGACAATAGATGAAACAATAAGTTCATACATTTGGGATATGAAATTTAATGTACAACAATTACTTATTATTATTTTTACTTATTGATAATTGCTGAAATTGCATAATGAATAATATATTCTCATTTTTTAATATCAAATTTCTTTTTCCAATTAATTCTAATCCCTTAAACAATTTATTACATTAACAATCGTACAACAGTTTCTTTTATTAGGTTAATTTTCGTCGTTAAAATTTATGTATGCAATACCAAAATTAATGGAGTTCGAATTGATTGAAATGTCAGTTTTTTAGTACAACACCTCATTGCTACTATTATCTTGAATGGTATATATCATAGACTAATTTATTAAAGTGATTAAACAATGAATTGTAATTAATTTAAATTGTTTTGTTGCAATTCATACTAGTGATAATTTATGCAAAATTTCATTTTCTTCAATTTAAAATTCTTTCTTAAAACTATAAAATTAATCAAGCCTGAATCATTCCGAAATTATAAACAAACAACAATGTTACACGCCAAAAGTTCCACATAAATCTTCTGTTCCTTGTTTATTCCAGCTGATGTTATCCTAAATTTAATTTCCATGGTCACTTTAACAATAACTACTCGGAAGATGGCATCCTTTATTCAAGCACCGATGCGGAAAATCGAAATATAGAATTAATCACTTCCCTAATTCATCGAGTTATGCGATAGTTTGCTTAAATAAAAAACGAGAAAAAAGCAGCTAAATACATAAGCTTATTCCGTATCGTCGAAAAGTACACAAATACAACGCTGCAGCAGTTTTGTAAGTTAATTGTTGCAGTTTTCATATATTTTTTGATATTGCTTCTATTTTTCATTTTGTTTTTAATTTAAAAGAGCCTGAAAAATGCATCAACTGTGAACCTCGAAATTGAAAAATGAGCAACAAAATGTTTTTTGGAAGTAACTAAAATTGTAAAGCTTTTTCTTCCATCCATTGATGATAGTCAAATCGCTCAAACAACATTTTAACAAGAATTTCGTTTGATTTTTTTCAGAGCTTTTGTTTCTGTCTTTCTTTGAAAAGAGTAATAGTTTCGCCCACCATAAGAATATTGTTTAAAAAATTTGATTTTATAACTTGCTTATTCAATCATGAAACGTGAACAGAATTACAACGATCACCAAGTCGAAAAGGTATAGATAGAAAATAAATGGGAGGGTAGAAGAAATTTTATTTGCTAAAAATGCGCCGAGAATTGGGAAAGCATCATTGATTGCAACCTTTATCAAATCGTATATTATCAATATCTGAACAAATTAAATCTAATCATATTCACATAACTCTTGAAATTAAGTGTGCGCATAAGTGTAACCTTGTGCTATAGTTATTGGTAAAATGTCAATTTTGGTGGTGAAGATTATGATGCTCGTAACGATGGGTGCTTTTGCATTATTATTCGGTCTACTACCAACAAAAGTTTGTCATTTATTAAATTTATAAAATATTTAATAATGAACACTAAATGGTGAAAAATGCTTTAGTAATTTAAAGCCTATTAGTAATTTATATGTTGTGAAAATTTGCTGAACATATTATTTCGAATTCATAAAAATTTAGTATTACTTTTTAAATACCACAAAGCTATGCTATTAAGAGTTATTTATTTTGAAATAATTTTTAGATATACAAATATGTCGAGATGCAGCGAGCAACTAAATCTTCTAAAGCGAAATTAGCAACTCGTTCTCTTTCAATATTATCATGCTTTTCAGGTGGTGTACTCTTAGGTATTTGCTTATTAGACCTACTACCTACAGCCAAGTAAGTATTCGTAAGTTACAATATATAAACTATACTTACAGTTCTTCTCTTTTCACAAACTATTAGTTTTAAAATACTCTTTGTTTCTATTTCAAGTTTTTTCAAATATTAGTGCCAAATAGTTTTGGGTAAAAATTGAGCTATGTGGAATTTGGCAAACATTGCAAAACTATTATTGATTCTACAATAACTGAATTAAAATAAATAGCAAAACTGATAGCATTGTGAGTTTCTTTCGAAATCTGATGTTCAACCATATTCGACAGTTTTACAGTGAAACGATGCATTATCCGATCAATTCAGGTATTTTAATAAATATCAGAAAAATGTTGTAAAATACAATGCTCTTTTTAGTGAAGCATTTGATAAAATGAAACAACAAAAAGGATGGGAAACACATTATCCATACATGGAAGTTCTAATTGGTTGTGGCTTTTTTATTGTTTATTTGATGGAAATAATAACCATTCATATCTATGGTCGAGAAGATATAGACTACTACGTGAATCGAAATGAATGCAAGAATGACAAAAATGTGATAGAGTAAACTTTAGACAATACACATTTTAACATTTGAAATGTTTTGCTTCATATTAAATTCAAAAAACCACTTTTTTCATTGATCCAAAAATGGAAATTATCTCGACAAAAACGAAAAATTACGGATAAATTTTCTCTATTTAAACTGACATACAAAATTCTGTAAATTTCAGAAGCTTAATTCAAAATCTTAAGCAGAGCAACTAAATTATTGCATCTATACATTCACAAGTTAAACTATGTAAACTTTTTTATATTTATGTTGTAGAGAATGCTATGATGGATGTAAGCAAGAAGATAATGAAAATCAAGGAAAGAATGAACAAACAGATATCTCAGTAGTGGAAATGAAAATTCCCACAAAGGAAAATTATGTGAAATCGATAACTTTAGTGGTTGCTTTTACAGTTCATTCCTGTCTTGAAGGATTTGCATTCGCCGTTCAGGTAGTTTTTTTTAGTTCCTAAAGCACCTGTTTTTTTTTGAACAAAAACTCGTAACATATTAATCTATCGTGAAATTTTTTTAATTCGAAAAAATTCGAACTTTCAAATATCTCCATTACAACTCTCTTGGTTTATTTGAAGAAAATAATTTTGTACAAGATTTATAACATGTCTCTAATTATAGTATACAATGTTCAGTGTAACAACACTCTTCCTTGGAATAATAGTGCATAAATCAGTGGTTTCATTTAGTATCGGAATGAATCTAATTAAGACTCATCCCAATAAAATATATTTCGTTATATCGTTGGTAATATTTGTGGCATTAATGTCGCTTATTGGTGGTTTTATTGGAATTACTTTGGAGGTTATTTTTGTATTCGCTATTTGGTAAAAAGTACATTTATTAATTTGGCGAAAAAATACTTTGAAGTATAAGTTTATCTTAAAAGTTGTGCTTAAAGTTAGGAGAAATCAAAAAGTCGTAAATGAAAGTAGCTGCATCTTGTCCAAAAAATTATAAATAACTTCTATTAAAATGGTATTTCATTCATGAATTGTTTTAAAAATAAAATAAACCCATACTTCCTTTTATTAATGATGTCGAGCCAAAATGCCAAATGGCCAAGGTGATTTGACATTCAGGAAAATTGAAATATACCTTAAAATGCAGGGTGTACAGCTTGATGAACAATCACGAAACATTGTAACAGCAATAGCATCATCACTCGCTAATGGTACCTTCATTTACATCACTTTTTTTGAGGTCTGTTTGACTTTTACTTAGTTACTAATTACTATCTTCAAGATCAAAGATCTAAAACAATCACTGTAAGAGATAAAAGTATTCTTATGACAGGGATTTCAGCATTTCTTTTCTCCTCTCATCTTCTAATTATCGTTTTCGAAGGGTTTAAGTGACGAGTTTTTTTGTTCTTTCCTGCCTTTCTTTTCAATGTTAGATTTTTAATATACTAAAATTGAAATATGAAAACATTTCAGAGATTGCAGAGATCGTTTTTTAGATACTATACGCTGAACATGGACACGGGGAGCGAAAACTGGAGCAATGGTTGAGCGCAGCTGTGGGTTTTGGTCTTATAGCCATTTTGATATTATTTGCACACTAATTCTTTGATACCCTTTTAGAATTAATATTTGGTAAATTTCCGAGTCAGTTTGGAGTAGCTGACTCAGTTTTTGTCTGCTGTCGAGTAAATAATTAAGTTTAATTCCTACCATTCATAATGCACAAACAATCAAAATTCAAAGTTTACATCTTATCATTATCCAAATTCATTGACAATATTTGTTAGATATGAAATTCTAGAATCATGAAATGAAATTATTAGAAAAACATTAAACTGGTGCTAATACACCAAAAAAGAAAAAAAAGATGCAATTATAGTAAGAACCAAACATTTTATTTTATCGTTCATCTTTGCAATTTTAATTATCCTATCTTTCGATTTATTAAACAAAAATCATCTTACAGTGATCCCAATTAAACGATGCAAATTGATTGAAAATCGTCAATTAAAACTATTCAAAAGCTTGATTTTGATTTATCAGTGCTTTCCAAAATTCTTTGTTATGAATCATTAAAATAAACTAATAAATCATTAAAAAATGCAACTTGAATCAATATGGCTTAACTAATAAATCTGTTAAATCAGTATCTCTTTTAAAAGGTCATGGCCATTAAGGCTTGCTGTAAAATAAATAATCTGACAAATAAATAATTTTCGGGACAAAAATATTCAGAACTACTTCACCCATTTGCAATTCACAAGCTACCTACAGAATGGCGCCAACGGATTGCAGAACAGTGAGACGCTTTAATTGGTGCTTAGAGGTTTTGTTGCGCATTTGCGCAGCTGGTGTTGAGTGGTATGTCAATGTTGTTAGTTGGACTTGGATGATTATCTATTTAAAAAAGGAGAGTACAATAATCCCCCTATATCCTATGATTAATAACTCTTTATTTTCATTACAGGAATGATACATCCTCATTATCTTTACCTCACCCTTTTCTTCTTAGGATTACGAATTTCACTTTTTGCATTTGCTCCTGAACGATTCATACTTCAGGACAGAGTAAAGTTATGCCAATAGATGGTGATCGACCAACTAAAAGCTGCACACCGAAACGGTTATCCGGCTATATCAACAGGGTACCACATTTTGTCCTTTTTTTATTAAGCGAAATAATTATGGGGAATATTACCATTAAGGTCAAAGTTTATTTCATCTCCTATGCAATTCACTCCAAAAGTCATTTTCTTCTTGAAATTTTTTCAGTAATAAAAGGTCAGTCGTTCGGCCATATACTCATACTGCTGATATCAAAATATCAAGATTCCATGGATTCATAAAAAACGAACTTTTTCATTCATTAATTTTTTATTTTGCCAAGTTGTAAAACTTTTGTGAAGAGGAAAGAAATAATTTGTCATCATGCATAGACATAGAGACAAGTAAAAACAAATGATCCACTAAGCAGTGAATTACAGATCGAACAACGCACCATTGGTGGTCCATGTAGACGTCGTTACTGGTTTGTGTTATCGGACGACTCACCCTACTTGTACTGGTACAAAAATAAAGGTGACATTAATTGTACTGGACGAGTTCCGCTTTCCGGAGCTGCTTTTACTTTTGATCCTCGTGAAACTGGCCAATTTGAAATACAGTTTGTCTTATTTTCATTTTGTTCCTTGTTTGAAAATTTTGTAATTAATTGTGGTTGGATATATTACATTTTCATATTACATCTTGAAAAAATATATTACATTTTCAAGTAGCGTTTGATCATTTGATAATCATAGTTACTGGCAGAATAAATCAATTAAAATTCAAGTTTAAATTATTCAAGCATTCAGTTTTTGCCATGCAAAACAAATTTATACCCTCTTCTTGGCAAGATTTGGAGTTGCTGACCAGAATTTATTGTTTAGTGTAAATAATGAGATACATATTCTCGAAACGGCTGATAATAAGTCACGTGTTCAATGGTTGCAACAGCTTCAGAGCAATCGTCGTCGATATTATGAAAAGGAAAATATTGACAATATATTGAAGATTGTAAGATTTTTTTTTTTCGTTTCTTAGTTTTAATTGTGGTGAAGTAATATTTAGTTTCATGAAAATTTCTCATTAACTAATTTGACTTGTGATTTGTCACTTCTCGTAAAAAATGTTTAGGAAATCGTATCTCTTTCTTCACACTCGCTTTCGGGAAATGATCAGTATGCGGAGAGTTCCTCGAATACTGAAATGAATTTAGAACAGGGTGAGGATATAGTGGTGATAGATGGACCTCCAGATGAAAAATCACTTGAAGATGAAATTAATGATGCCGTTAGTTTTCGTCTTTCATAATAGTTTTGTTATGTAAACGTAAGGATGTTTGTTTTGGTCATTTTCATTTCAAAATTTTTGATTTTATTGGCAAAACTCACAGAAGTTATTTATATTTGTTTAAAATTTAAGCTACATGCTGATAATTTTAATCTGTAAAATTTCAGACCCAATCTACATTTTATCTTAATTCGGATGGGGAACTGAATGCAAAAAGTTTAGAGATGCCAATTCCAATCCGTCCCAGTACAGATATTTTGAGAAGTGCTGAGGAACTGATTGAAAAAATAACTGAAGAAACTCAGACAAAAGCGAAAGTACTTGAACAACCAGCGAAAAAGGTGATAGGCAAAGCGAAAGCTTCTTTGCGGTTAGTATGTTATCATATTTAAGTTTGTGGTTACTTTTATCTATATATATATATCTAAAATATTTGCGAAGTTTTTTCCTGTTTTTTCATCGGTGTGGGTTTAATTAATGTAGAACAAAGTAAATAAGACATTCATTCCAAATAACTCAGAATCTGTCTTCTTATCTCCATATTAAATATAGAGTATTATCAAATGTTCCGATATTTCCTTTCAGAAAGAATAACAAAAGGAAGAGAAGGAACGGTAAAAAAGGCAGTGACTTTCAAGCTGTAAATATATATTCAAAATAAATAGGATAAACATTTAATAATGCGTGTGTATTGTAACACATATTTTTTTCAGACTTTCTACTCCGCCACGACACTCTTGTGAACAGTGCAAAGCTGTAAGTTTTTTTTAAGCTCGAGATGTCCAGTTTTATGTTACTTCTTTTAATTTATATACATATATTTTTTAGTATGTGGTGCCATCACTAAGTCATAAGGGTGCTTGGAATAAATTTTTGGGAAAAAAAGAAATTTTAGAAAAAAATTATTATGCATTGTTATTGCAGTTGCTTGGTATTGTAAATGAACTCAAAGATCGTTGTTATGAGCTTACTGACGAAGTAGGAGCTAATCAAGATTTGGTTACAATTCTACGGCAGAGTTTGCTCAAATCAAATCGTCAAATAGAATTAATGTATATGTTTGCCGTTATGTCTCTATGATTCCTCTATCTGCAAAATATTTATTTTATCGCAGCTTTGTGTATTCGTGTAGGCAAGGTTATTTCAGAAAACGTATGGAAGAACAGAGAAGCCCTCAAGAGAGAATCGATATGATCCTTGAGAAGGAAAGCGAGCTTACAGCATTGAAGCTGAATGCAGCATCCTACAGTCGTGAAATTCGGATTTTAAAAGAACAAAATAAGTAAACACTATTATTATTGTTTGTGTCAGTTGATTTTACAAATGCATGGAATGTTACTGCATTATAATTTCCTGTTTGCAGACAATATGAACAAAGAATTGAAGAACTAAATGTTGAAATTGATGCGTTTCGTGAGTCGGTACGTTCAAAAGAAGAGCTTATAATGAAGATTTATAGTGAGCAGGGAGGAAATGATGTTTTGGATCATTTAGATGGCGTGATTAATGATGGTGCGTACTATGGAAGGTTTTTTTACTGTTTTTCTGAATTAATGAATTGTTATATGGTTTCTAACAAAAGTGCTTTTTGTTCGTTATATTTGACATTATGTGAAGTTGTTACATAGTATTTGTTCAAAAATTCGAGATTTTCCCAATTTTACATTAGCTTCAGTTAAGCAAAGTAAGTATAAGTAAGCAAAGTAAGCAAAGCAAAGTAAGTGCTAAGTTTCTTAAGAATGTGTAAACTCATCATTATATTATTATGTGTACTTACGCATTAGTTATATCGTACGTGAACGATGTTCGAATTCGGAGCATCTGAGAATACTAAATAAGCATGACATTCAGTTGAAGTGCCCGAAGGGATATTAGTTGACTTCGGTAGTAGCTCAACTGATGAAAATGCGCAACGAGTGTTTGACGAAGCAGCTGTCAATGATGTAACAGAAATGCGAGACCTTGTTATGGGATATCGAAATCAAAATATGTTCTTGAATCAGGAGGTTCTCGGTAAGATTTTTTCTAAATAAAAATTTTTTTCAAAAGTTTTACTTCTTTTTTGTAGCTAATTTTTCGTTTTTCAGAGCTTCAAAAAATTGTACAGAGTTTGGAAGACAGGGAGCGTCGAATTACTCGACAAAACTTTGACATTGAGGCTTGTTATTACCAACTTAAAAGTCGGTACATCATGGTACTGAACCATTTCAGGGCGTCAAAAAATGACAGTAGAGGTTTGATAATTGATTTTTCTGTTTGACTTTGTTTGCTTATTTTTCTTCAAAATTCCTTTGCTATGCTAATCGTGATAACTGTTGCAAGTACAAAAAACTTCTATACTAGAATATGGAAGGTTAAGCGATGAAGTTAAATGATTCACTGTGTGACTGAATGAAATTTAATCATGAAAAATTTTTAGTTCTGGAGCCAGGAGTAATCGAGGCTTTGATTGACGAAACAAACTGGACTACAAACAAAAAAACGTTAAACAACGACAAAATAGAAAGTAAGTAATGAAAGATTCTTTTGTTTTGTAAAATAGTATAGAAATTATATTTACGAATGTCGTTGCTTTCCAAATTCTCTCCGGTAAAATTTAGAATCAAAAATATACTTTTTTTTATTATTTTCAAAGCCTTTCATTTAGCGGATTAATTTGACGCTCAGAGCCTATCAGTTGAATATTTTACAGCAAGACTTACTGACTCTCTTGGATTTTATTTGAATGACGACAGAAAGCGTCATGAATTGCGGCCCACTGACATGTTTGAAGTTGCTGCTGAATTAAAAAGTATAAGTGACGAGATTGTTGGTCAGCGAGAAATGGTGAGTTATGTAAATCCTTTCCATAATATTAGTATGGATTTGAATGCCTCAAAATTCAAATTTTTCTTAAAAGATTTATGTTTGTCAAAGTTTATCATTTATCGGGAATTACTGTTTTCGGATCTGTTTAGGAACAGAATCCGCAGTACATAGACTGGCTACAAAAGTGGGATAGTTTCTTGGTGAATTCTGCAGTACGTCCTCTGAAACCCACTAATGAGTTAAAGAATTTGGTGAGAACGGGTATACCAAAAACATATCGACCGAGAGTGTGGAAAAGGTTGTCTTTTTATTTCTGCAGTTTTTTCATATTAATTCTTGCATGCTCAATACTTATGATGTATGCGATCGGTAATTGATTTTAATAAATTGTACTTTTTTCGCAACGCTAGAGGAAGATACTATCGGATAAAATCCGATATAACACTAGTACTGTCGAGTTTTCTCCTTTCCTCATGTCTCTTATTTCTGCCTTGGATGGATTCATATTTTTTGTATATATTTGGGGGATTTTGATGTTAAAAAGATTATTTCTCAAGTTTGTCTTTAATTTATTCATTTAGAATGTTCATTTTTTACAGACATTAAATCTTGTCATGTTTAATCCTATTCATTTGTGATATGCGGTATGCTTAACTTACCTTATGTGAAATGGGAACTCTTATACCATATAAGAATTTCTGTACAAAGAGCTACAAATAATCATTTTTAAAATTTTATGTTCTAACAAGTCTTTTCCAGTCTTGTTAATTACGTAGTGGGCGATGAAAAGGCCGATCTCGGCAATGGTTATTATGAGACACTTCTTCGGAAGGTGAATACTGCTAGCATTAATACTATCGAAAATGATAGCGCTTTGAAACAGGTTTGCATTGCAATAAATCTAACTTTGTTAAAAATTCTGTTTCCATAAGTAATGTCAGTCGAAAGCCTCTGGCAAAATTCTAATTGCAGTTTTTGGTATTTTATTTTCTTTAAAAAACAACATGCGAAACTGAACATACATAAATGGAATTATTGCAGATAGATTTGGATTTGGCTCGAACTTTACCCACAAACAAGTTTTTTGACGAGCCAAAATCGGAAAAAATTGTTGTTTTACGTCGCGTGCTCTGTGCATATCGTTTTCATAATAAGTCTGTTGGGTATTGCCAGGTACTTTAATTTATTACCGGAGTTTTGGTTTCCTTTTCATTCCTTCACTTTTTTTTTATTCGATCTCTCCAGACACAACTCAACAAACTTTAAAAAAGATCATCGAATTTGCTCACAATTTGAAATTTTATCGATAGTCCTGTCGATCAAAAGTTGGGGTAACCTAACTCTTCTGTTATTTTTAATCCCTATATGTGAATATGAATTTGCAAGTCTACTGGAACAGCTTTGAAATAGCAATAGTTCAAATTTCAGGGCTTAAATCGTCTGGCTGCTGTTGCTTTACTGTTTCTCGAAGAATCTGACGCTTTTTGGTTTTTGGTAGCTTGCATCGAGCATCTCCAACCCACTGCATATTATACTTCTACTTTACTTTGTGCCGTTGCCGATCAAAAGGTGATATTTCTTCTTGATTGTTGCTTGGTGACACATTTTCAAAAAACTTTGATTTTAGAATTTTTTTAAATAAGTTAGGAAGAAACTTATGCTCATTAGTATATATTGTTGAAGGATCTTTGAATTAAAGAATATTGCGATTATAAGATAAGCATTTCATCTGCACTGCCTTTTACAACTATAATATTCAGTGATGGAATGAGTGTAAGTTATGGTAAGATCAATGATTAAGAAGGTACATGTTTAGTTCATGTTTGACGTCAGATTTTGAGGAATCTGCATTTATTGTTTCAGGTGTTACGTGATCTGGTTAGCGAAAAACTCCCGAAATTATCATCTCATTTGCGCAAATTTGAGGTGGACTTGTCAGCTTTCACTCTTAGTTGGTTTCTTACATGTTTTGTTGACGTGTTTCCGCATACTATTTATTTGAATTTATTCGACGTTTTCCTCTATGAAGGAAATAAGGTGAGTACAGAGCAGTTTACATTCTAATTTTCGAGAAATATTTGAGTTTTGAATATGTCTTTTGAAGTATTGAGCAAATTGGAAAGTTGACTAATTATTTTTACTATTTATTCTGCTCACATAGCAATGTTATGTCAGAAGCATTTCTTGATACGTTTCTCTTAGAAATTTACCAGAAATTACATAGAATATATAAATTTTCGTTTATAGAAAAATTATGAAGTTCTTATTTAAATATTTGTTTAAGTCCTCTATAGGTTCTTTTCCGATTTGCCCTTGGAGTGTTGAAACTTGCCGAAACATCAGTGTTGGAATGTAAATCTGTCGGAGCTGTGCATGCCTCACTAAGTAGAGTAGCACAACATGTTCCCAATTTCAAGACCTTGGCGCAGGTGAACTTTTCATTATATGTACATTGTGTTATATAGATGGAAAATTGGTGTTTTCATTGAGAACTGAATTTGTAATAATAATCTCATTTTAATAAAAACGTTTTTTGGTTACAAGTTGAAAATCAGTTAATGTGATTTTTTGTTTTAGAACTTACTTAGTCTATTTAGTTTTTTTATGACGCAAGTTCACTATAAAAAGCTAGATGTCATTGTATAATATAGTGCGATGTTATTCTTTTAATTTTGATTGCGGTGTTATTGATTTCAGGTTGCTTTTAACGATTTAAATCCTTTTCCACAAAAAAGTATAGAAATGAAAAGACAATTTTATCTCAGCCAATTAACAGTAAGTTGCAGTTTCTCTAACCTTTAATATTTTCTAGAAATGAGCAAATTAAGCAAACTTTTATTTTAAAACAAGCTATAATTTATTAAAATCTAAAATGAAGTCTAATATTGAAGATCTCACTATGCTATTATTCATCATATTGTAGTTTGCACCGTTCATAATGTAATGAATGAAAATTGGAAAGTTTAAGTACCGTAGTGGAAGAATTTCAGGCAATGCAGTAAATGGTTTATGAAAAGTTAATGTGATAAATAAATTATATCGCTTTGGTCTTGCAATAAGAGTCATTTTTGCAGACAGTTTCAGGATATTATATGGTATAACAAATTGTTTTACGTTGTGATACATACTTATTTGTTTCAAATATTTTTTTTTCAATTTTTAATCTGTGATAAGTTTCCTATACAAAAACTATGTTTTCGTGTATCTCATCATTGATTGTGAACTACACTTACATATTATTTTTTATTTTCAATCCATTTTTGGCACTCTTTATTATACTATTCACTTCATAACATTTGATAATTTATGAACTATGTTTTTTCATGAAATACTAATATTTTTAAAAACCTTCAAATTTTTAGCTCTATAAATTTTTAGAGACCAATTCTATGCGTGTGATCATTATCAGCACTGTAGAAGTTACTTCTGCAATCGAAAATCAAATGTTCGTAATTTTGGTTGTTTTCCAATTGATGTTATATATATTTTTTCCATTGAACACTACTTGATCATGCTCTATTAGTGCCTTTCACTGTGATACGCTTACTTTTTTTTATAATAAAATCGGAACAGTATTTCCTGATTACTACTTTCCACATGTATTTTTGCTCTTCCTTTTGTTTCAAAATATCTTTTTATTTAACGCTGTGAACTGTGTACATATATTTATTTATATTCTAAGCTGCGCATTTAATATGGATGTTCTCTCCGCGTAAATAAATGATGAACTAGAAGGATTTCTTCGTGAAATTTTTTCATGAAAATATAAAGTACAGATTTTTGTAGTAGAAGTCAGAAATTTCCCCTCTTAGGAATTTTCTAACTTTTCCCTGTCATTCTCATAGATTTATCGGTGCACTGTTGAACGCAAGAGAGTTTACTTCATCAAATATTTTGAATTCATCGCTAATAGTATCAATATGAAAGCTATTAATAAGCATTGTCGAGAAACGGTTCATTTAGCTTTAGATTTCAAATCCAGAATGTGAATAATGTGTTCAACGTGCGAGCGAACAACATGGGGAATTCGTATTTTTTCCAAGTGCTAAAAGAATGTGATGTGCACTTCTGAAACATTCCGAGAATATCAAGTACAGGTGGCTTAAATACTTTCGATATTTCAAGAAAAGGAATAACTTTAATTAGCATAAGTACTGGAATGAATCACTATATCATCTATAATAAGAAGGGATTTAAAATCTAAAAGGGCGGAGATTGAGCTAGCGAATTTGCTTGACAATATTAATAACTGAACTGAATAGATTACGAGCAGCTAAGTAGTCATGACGAAGCTGACATCAATCGAGCTAATTGATGCCGACTTCGCTCTCTTCACCTGTATCAACGGAAGCGAATCTTTTCATTTAATGGGAATAATCTTTTTAGTTCTCACTACATCCGGAAAATTGGGCTAAATATTATATTTATGATCTTGTATATGATCTTGAACAAAATTTCCACGATATAAATTTTTTCTTAATTCTTAAAATAACTGTTCTTATGCTCTTTTACAGATATTCCGGAAGTTTTTTTTCCCATGTAATAAAAATTCTGAAGCTTTTTGATCTCTGCAGTTGTAGATTACAGAAATCGTAGATGAAATCTCCTATATTGTTAAGAATTTTAAGGTAGAATGTTAAGATTAATTACAACTTTCAATATTTTATATTTCATATATAAAGAATGGATTAATAAAAAAACAATTCTTCAAATTTCATTCTTGACAATTTCATCTACAACTTCTGGAATTGAAACTATTGAAAGATCTTTTGGATCATTAATGAAACATGATCAGTTGTCAAAGTTATAGATATAGTAAAATGGAGACAATTCATAAAGCTATTTTATTTGCAGGGATGCCATCGATATTCCCATCATAAATTGGAGGCAGTTAACGGAAACGATATCTCAGTGGCAATTAAATTGACAGAGTAATGAAGCGCATATAACTCAATTGGAAAGTGAATCGAAGTAAATTCTATTTGAAGTATATGCATGCCAATGACAGCCATACAACTCAATCAGATAATTGAATCAACTGAGGCAAGAATGAAATGGTAAACGAAGAGAGGATGATGAAAAGAAAGAAGATGAGGAGGAGTTAAGTTTGTAGCCATTGAATTGACACCAACCTTTTTTTGCAAAAATTTAACCTGAACATTTTTTTTTTTGAAAATTCTTTCTTAGATTGCACAACTGAGAGAAGAGGAAGGCTATATTCGAATTCAAAGATACGATGATATGAATTTGAGATCTTCATTTTGTCAACTTTTTTAGATGTTGTTTTATAATAATGCTCATTTCTTTTATCATTGTTGTGATTAATCGTGCGAAGAGAGATGATTTTGTAAACGGATAATTTAAAGTAACTATTAGGATGGATAGTTTAAAGAGCTAATTATTGGATGATCATTTGCAAAATACAATTATCCATCTATAGATATCTCATAAAAATTAACTGCTTGTAATAAATACAAGTAATGATTTTGAAGTCTTCCGGTGAATATTTTTATTCCTTATAGATACAACGATTGGGATTTGGCTTTCAACAATCCTGAGGAGGTAGATTACTCCTTTGGCGGTATTTCTGATGCTTATATTTCTTCGCATTCTATGGTGCGCATCATTTACAAATTTGTATTTGTATTTTTAGACTGCTAAATATGACGTTTCCCGGTTATGCATTTAGTGCTGCGACATCATCAACAGCTTGGCCAGTGTTACTACCGCCATTTCAACCTATACCGCCATATGATCTTGCTCGAAATGATACAGGTGAGTGAGTTTTTTCAATCTTTTTGCCTTGAGAACTAATTCAATTTTAAATTTCTAGTAAACAAATTGGGAATCGAATCAATCGAAACATTTATCCATCTTTTCAATTTGTTCAATATTAACTAACTGTAGATCACATCGTTCTTAGCGATAAAATAATTTCAATAATTCGTACTCCCAATAATAAACATAATTAAATTAACTAAAAGATTCTTATATGGCAGTTAGAACTATCTTTACGGTATATTTCATGAAAATTAATTTAATATTGTCGTCCTAGGCGCTGGAAAAACATACTTAAGTTCCATGATAAAAAAGCCAGGTCAACGCTAAATAAGTATTCATCCATATAAGGGTGGCACTTGAAATTTCATAAATCAATTTCAACTTAAATTTTTCAGTATTTATAGTGGATTTCTGATGAAATTTCGTTGTAAAATTATTTCTTATTGATGCTCAGTGCTTTATATTCTGTAAATTGTCCTCTTTGAAGTTACCTTATATATATATAAATAAGCATTTAGGTCTTGACTGTACAAGTGGTCAAAAACTTTATGAGCAGCATGCCTATCTAACATCATATTCGAGTGGTGCTATCGATGATGGAAGTAAACGAAAGCAGCGTCGTAATCGGACAATATTTAACCAGCAACAAGTTAGACTTATATCAGTTTTGGAATGTTTAGCGGAACTCTAATAATAATGCCAGTGCTTTCTTTCATCTCTAATTTTTATGCAAAATTACGAAACAATAATATTTCAATGATTGCAAAAGAATTGATTGATTGGTTGGTGGACAAAGTTAAGATAATTCTTGGACCAAATATTCGAATTTAGATGAACTTCGTTACGCGTAAATTCAAATTTCATTTAAACTTTTGTTGCGCATAAAAAAGAATTCACAAAAGTGAACTGGTTAACAATATTTCATAAACAACACCTACACTTCAATAGAATCGTCTTTAATTTGAATCAAGTCATTCTTTTTTTTCAATCTGAAGATAGACCATTATTAATGGTACTTAAAACTCAAAAATTATAAATGAAGGCAGGCTGCATTTGACTTTTGCAAAATGAAGCAAAGAATAGCATTTACGGATAGTGTTTTTCTTGAAAATCTTAGGGAATATCATTAACAATAGCTGGTAATGAGATTTTGATGTTTGTGTTGGAGGTGAATAATGATTTCATGTTCAATTAACCGTGTAAAATAGCTTCAGCGAGCTATATTCATTCTAGCAACTATCTAGCATCATTCCTGTCTTTATTGCATCATCTCTATCAAGTGATATTTTCAAGAGTTTTGAGCACTTTCTGAAAAACATCATTGGAGTTCTAGAAGCAAGCAGCTCTGAGGGCTAAGTAAGATCTTTTCTCGAGACCTTGTTTTGGCTAACAATGATAAAATGACGGGGAAGTCGAGAAAGATGAAATTATATTAAATTGATGCAATTTTGTCCTTCTGAAGGCGAGTGAAATGCGACAACTAAACTAATTTTACTATGATCGGATCTAGCAATTCAATTTGGCTCATTCTGGACAAAATTTAATTATGTGTTCTGGAAATCCTTCATACAATTTGCGATCCGTTATTGAAAGAACTTTTCCTAATTATACCACTATTTTTATATATGGTCGCCTTCAAAAATTCTGTTTGATATTGAAATGAACCAATAAACAAAAATTTCATCAGTCTCTAAAATGTATCGTTTTTTTTTCGCCTACAGTTATAGAGGTCTCGGCGCTCTAATTTTTTCGACCTCTTTATACTAGAAATTGGAAATAGGAAGTGGAGCTGTAGAGAGTAGTACTTGGTCCTCGGGAAAATTAGAGCGCCGAAACCTCTAAAACTCAGCAAGTGATGATACCAGCGTAAATCATCAATACCTGCAAATTTAACAATTATACTATTAAGATTTAAAAGCATAATTTTGAAAATATATTATGAAAACATACTGATCAGCAGGGGAATAATGTGATATTATGAAGATAGTAATATTATGATGATTACAAATATCAGCATTTGTACTTCATGCACTTATAAAGATTCAGCGGCGACGAGAATAAAACAGATTATAAGGATTTAAAAACATAATGTTGAAAATATGATAGTTAATAGTATTGGAATTTGATGATACTAGTAAGTATTAATGTAGTTAATCACATTAAGAAATATTCATTCAAAAAGTAGATTAAATTTAGCTGAAATAATAAAAGCACGGGATTCACTACAAATCAATGAAGTAATTGATTCCTATAAAACATCTACTTAAACTGTTTCATCTGTTATGGAAAGCTAAAAACTTGGGGAGGCCAAACCATATCATTTTACAAATGTTTTATATTTCAACTATATCGGATCCCAATTCATCTTGTACTTTATAAATGCTAAATATTTGAATCAAATCTCTGTCTACTACTCTCACTCCTCAGGAAATTTTTTTTAGCTAAACGAACTTGAAGCAGCTTTTCGCAAATCGCACTATCCTGACGTATTCGCACGCGAAGAGCTTGCTACAAAGATAAATTTACCAGAGGCCAGAGTACAGGTAATAGAAGTCAGCGTTATTATTTTATTGAACGCGAAAATTTGAGTCAAATAATTGTTCCTTCAGGTATGGTTTCAAAATCGTAGGGCGAAATGGCGAAAAACAAAGCGTAATGATCAGAAACTGAATCGCTGCAATGGTCAGCATGGAACTGTTGTATCTGATGCACAGCTGAGCAAATCAGACTTGATTTCATCATTAGCTTCATCTCCCCCTTCGTTAACAACAGCTTTAAGCCAGTTTTGCTCCATCAGAACATTAACAAGACCATAGCTCTAATTTAATTTTGCCAATAAATCATTCAATTGTTCATGAATTCTTAATGTGCATATCATTATACGAATGTAGACGGATGCAGTGAAAGCTATCAACATTACCTGTTAGTTGTCTACAAACAGTTTCTTCCTATTATAGCATACAAATATGTGATTGATGTTACAGACCAACATCAAATAATTTAAATAATCAGTGCGCAAATTATACAAAATCATTCAATATAGAGCATGAAGCGGAAACCGAAAAAGTACTAGTTTCAGAAAATTGTTGAAAGACATTAGATCAAATCAGCCGATTACAAGGTGGAATAGCAACAGCGATAGATGAATGAAGCAAGTAAGAAGCAATAGTTAAGGATATATCACTCATTCACATCCCATCATTCCCATACGAAAATTAGGGGGAGACGGTACTTAATAAACATTAACCAACGAAATCAAATTCATGACATATTTTTATTTTAGAATTCATTATATTTTTTGGAAATCATTCTAAAATGTTAATAATTTGTTATAAAATATAATTTAATACCAATTATGGATCTTCAATTTCCTATCCCAGATACGGGTATATTGAATATGCCGAAGTTTTAGAAGTAGACATTGTAAAAATAACAAAGAGCACTAGTAACAAATACACATTAGGTTAATTCAGGTAAGGGTAGAAACACCTGTAGTCTGGGACATACCGGAAAAACCCTCAAAAGGGCGGAAATTATGAGTCTATGACAAGTCGTGCAATCCAAAATGGCGACCCTTACACAATTCTGGACTGCAGCCGGATCCATTAATATACCAAAGGCCGTCACTAGATTAGTCACGACAATACGGGAACAAACGATGTCCTCGGCATCAGTTCTTTTTTCCATTGCTTTATTTGGGTCTTATAACAGCACAATATCTTACCTCCTCACGCTTTTCTGTTACTTCTCTTGTAGCGCAATATTTTTACTTCCTTTTGCTTCTCTAATCATCAATCCCTATGCTTTGTCTTCTTTTAGTGTTATCATCATGTTAGCAGTCATTATTGTCTCAGGCTGGGGGAGAGTGCGTTGTAATTAGTCAAATTTCCACGTTTCTTTCGTAGTGCACAAGGTTTCCTATAATGTGTGCATTTCAGGTGCCACAACAATAAGTCGTGTAATGGGCGAGGAAAATTTACTTTACTGCTACAATAAAGGATGCGGTACAAAATTCGACCCTAGCGAAAATAATAATGGTAAGCACTTATCTCTTTCTTGCTATTCCATCGTTGTTTTATGATCATTCTTTGAATTTTATCAGTTTAAATTATTAATACTCAGTTGCTTTCTTCGATTTCATTATCATTGTGAAGACAATTAGCATTACTGGTTGCTAATTCGAACTCCGCGGAACAAAAATATACGTCTCGCATTATTAAGTGTCATTTATCCAATTCAACTGTTCAACAGCCAACATTGTTTCTACTCTCTTTTTAATTTTGAGTTAAATCTAAGTACTGTCCTTTTGATCGAATATAAAAACCAGTATCAACAGATATTTATAATAAAAATGCATGTCTTTTTCAGACTCATGTTTATATCATCCTGGCGCACCATACTTTCATGATGCTTATAAAATCTGGAGTTGCTGCAATCAGAAAAGTACAGATTTCAGCACATGGTTAAGTCTGAAAGGCTGCACCCGTGGACAACATAGTAATGAGAAATCGGTAGTGGAAACGAAGCCCGAAAAATCGGAGACAAAAATTAAATCGAAAACACCGGAAGAGGTATGTTCATGCGGGATATTATTCAACACTTGGACTATTAGAGTTTTACTATCATTTTGAGAATATTAACACGGTCGTTGGAATAAAAATAAAAATTCATACGATTATCCATAGTGTTAATATTCTTAAGTAACATGTTGAACTACGTTGTAACTGTTGGACGACTATGTTGTTGTTGGATGGAATTTCGAGTATTTGAAACGGAGTGAGGAACTTAAACATTTGCGGTATCTCATGCGTAACGAGGAATAATCCAACTTTTACGCGGTAACAAAAAGCAGCTCATTGAAATACTATACTAGACAAAGCAGATATATATATATATGGCAAGCTTATATACGAACAGGGGCACGAGCCTTTATGGATCACAGATGAAGGGGAGTAACAAACTCTACAAGATAAAAATCAAATACTTTTTTGGATTTCCGGCGCAATAGCAACTAAGGTTTGGTTAAAGTTGATATAGTTTGGGGCGCCTTTTTTACTTTTTGATTTCTTACATTCAGAGCATGAGAGAACACTTAGTAGAAAGTCTTAAGTTTACTTAGGAAGTCCAATACTTTCCGGCTGCAGAGAGAAGTCTTCTGAAGGAAACTTTTGTCACTAACATTTTTAAATCAATTTAGTCTTATTCTTCTTGAGTTTCTCGGGTTTTTAAAAATAAAATAAAATCCATATAAGGATACAAGCCAACTTTCTCCAATGTATATATCTAGATCCAGTGGCTTGTTTGTAGTATACTTCGTTTCAGGTGATCGTTTGGAGTGGTCTAAATAAGCCTGCAGACAGACACGATTCTTTGAAAATAATGAGAGCGATAAAATTTGAAGTAACTGATGGCGCTTTAAAAACCATTGAAAGATTTAACTCAGAAATAAAGAAAGAAATTGAACCAGATATTCATGTCGGCGTCTCATGTAAAAACCCTGGTTGTGAAAAGGTTTGTTTGACAAATAACTTTCAAAGTGATTACATTCTCTTTATTCCCTTTTCTTCTGTATGCTTCAAAAAGACAAAGTTGCCACTTTTTATTAAATCTCTGTAATGAATGATGCAATATGAGAGTCGTATTCAACTTTCAGTATGCTGTTAGCTTATCAGTCAAACTGCCACTTTTTGTATGCTTTCTATATGCTTAGATGATTATGATTACATTTAAATTCATTGGGCATTAAAACCTTTTTGCTTTCTGTAACAACTGTTAAGCAAATGTAACAGATTCAAATTATTTAATCATAATCATCTAATCATAACGTCAGACGAAAGAAAATAGAAAAACTAATTCATGGAATAAATTCATGAAACAAATCTTTCTTGCTTATTGAGATTTAACAATCAAAAATCGGAAGTTTTTAGGTTTATGAAAGCGAAGAAAGCCAAAATGAAAAATGTATGTATCACAATGGCGTAGCTATATTTCACGAAGGAATGAAATATTGGTCATGCTGTGAGAAGAAAACTTCCGATTTCAGTGTATTTCTCGAGCAAAAGGGCTGCACAGCAGGGAAGCACTGTTGGACAAAGGAAGAGTTCTTGAAGTTTTTTTTTTCTTAGTGTTAGAAATTTCAATTATAATTTCAAGAAATATGTAAAACAGAAACGTAGCTCCATCTTGAAACTGGAAATGCAAACCTAAAACATGTATTTTTTTTGCCTGATGATTTATAAAAGCTTATATCATATTTAGACGGAGCGGGTTGACAAAGTTCGTGAGGACTGGTTTAGCGGAGGCGGCTTCATTCACTTGAATGTTTACTGTAAGGGAGCTCTACCGGAATCGTGCAGGGTGGAATGTAATGGTCTTATACTCCAAATGAAAGTCGTACATGGTTTTGGTGCAAAAGAGACACGGCTAAATTATGAACTTTTTGGTAGAATCAATGTAGATGCATCGAAGGTGATTTCTACCATTCAATTTTTCTTCTCTTTTTGAGTTTGATTATTTAATTAAGTTGAAGAGCTGTGTTTTATAAATTCACTTTTTGTAAGGGAATCAGTCATCGATGTCTTTGCAGGTAATAATTGGTGAAAGAAAATTGGAATTAGTATTAAAACAAGAAGATATAGCAAGCTGGCCACGGTTAACGTATGATGCAAAAAGTGTTCAAGCGGAGATTAGCTGACTGTGTTAATTTCTTTGTTTTTCTTGCTTTTTAAATAGACTGCAAATTCATTACAATACGAAGAACTAAAAAAAGTGATTATTTTGATCATTTTACAACCCATCTTTTCTGTGATCTAAGGTAAGCTACCATGTACGTTCCCGTGTTATTATTCATTGTTATTTCTTGACTTCTTTTCATAAATTGCTTAATTTTTTAGATTACCTAAAGAATTTACGGTATATAGCAAATTTTTGGCAATTTATTAAGGTTTATTTTGTCAAAGTTTTTGTTAAAAGGAGTTTGAAAAAAAGAATTTGTTTGTTTTTTTTGTTAAAAGATTAAGAGAAATTGTCATTTCTTTGATATGGATGACATTAATGCTTACTTATGATAAAGATTAATACATTTTTGTATGTTGTAAAGAATTTTGAAAATGTTGTTGACAATCTTTTGAAGCTATTTTTTATGACCATTTTAATTCCGCCTTTTTCCCTTTTCCAGCGTAAATGATTTTGTGACAGTGACTCTGGATTTTTTGCTATATTTCTTGAAAAAAAGTATTCTTTGACTTTATAGAGTGGATGAAAAATCAGTTGAACAGTATAGGATTATTTCATTCTGTGGAAGCAATTTATACAGGTGGAGCAATCCAGTGGAGTTTGGATGGGAAAACATTGTTTTCAGCTTGCGGCAATTATATCAGGGCGTCGAATGTTGATGATGGAAGAGAGAGGTGGTTGAGCGTATCGTTCTCCCTTAATTTTGTTAGGAACTTGATTTAAAGTTTGGTTATAAATGTATGAAAAGTATAAGTACATAACATGCTTAAAGACGTTACCGATGACGATAAGATAATGAATGATGGAAAAGAATGCAGGGAAATGAATTTGCTTGTGAATCAGCTAACCAGTTATTAAGAATAACGGATGTGCGCGAGAGTGTAGGAATAGATTTATTAAATTTTTTATTCAGCTCAAGATCTTTGCTTGTAGTGATTTAGTACTTTATATCTTATCATTTATGAAGGAAGATTTTATTGTTTTCTTGCAGTTACAAGATTGGAAACGAGGAGGATCAGTTAAGAATATCAACTTTCTCGTTGAACGAAGATTATAGTTCCATCGTAGTGGCTTACACGAATGGTCTTTTACGAAGTTACCGATTGCCATTACTAGAAAATGGTTCTGCAGTAGTAAATCCTGAGATAGTCCGTCAGTGGAAATCAACTCATGCAGCCCCGGTTTTAGTCATGAAAAATTTCGGAGGTGACACATTACTTGCTACTGGATCAGCTGATTTTGTTGTCAAGGTTTGAGTTTCAACTGTGTCACTGTATAATTATTTGAATGGCAACAGAGATATCGGTTCTAATATGCTAAAGAATTTTATATCAACTAGATCCTGAGACACTGATTGCTATTGACAGTCAGCAGGTGATAAACTGTTTGAAAAGCTTCAATCAGTTCTTTAGATTTGGAATCTTGAAGAGCGCAGCTGTGTTGGATCATTGAAAGGTAAAAGCACTGTAAGTGCTATCGAATTTCTTGATAAATCCCGTGTAATGGTTGGCTATGTAGATGGCAGCTCATCATTATTCTGTTTAGAAACTCCAAAGAAATTGATTTTTCGGTGGACTAATCACACAAGGTTAGTTAGATAAAAATTGTTTTGTTTGTAATCAGGGGATGTCAGTTTTTAGCTTTTTGTACTGATTTAGTAATATTTACGAAATGATAGAAGATTGACAGAATTTCATTTAATCTTGTTTTCTTATATCCGTTCTTATGGTATTTTAGCCAGATTGTAAGCATAATTATTCGACAATTACCGGAAGTTGTTTTTGTGAGTCGTGATCAAACGTTGTCAATTGTTAACGTGGATAGTTATGAAAAAATAAAAGTGCTTCCCTTGTATGAACCAATCGAAGCAGCAGTTTTCGTGTCTGGTTCGTTGTTCACAGTAGGAGAGGAAGGTGTTCTAAAGTGTTGGAATATGGAGAATGCAAAATTACTAAAATCTGCGAGTATATATGGGTTAGTATGTTGATCTTTAGCGTCACAACCAAGCTTGGATTAGTACTTGCTACATAGTTGTCATATTATATGAAATTTTTGTTGACTTCATTCTATTTTATATGATTTTTAATTATAAATACGATTCAAAGATCCGACCTGTGGAACAATTTTGTCAGATCATTCTTGTCTTAGCTCTTATTCACTTTGTCTTATCTAACTTTTTCAATTTCTATCTGATCATTGTTTGAGCAAAATGATGTTTTAAAAATAGAATTAAACCTGTTTAGTTTTAAATAATTTTCAGGTCTCGCATTAATTCTATTATTTATAATCAAATTTGCAAAAAATTTCTGCTGGCTACCTCGGATTTCAACGTTTTTTGGGTCGATGAAGAAACTTTCAAAATTGAGCGGCAGTTTGCTGGCTTCAATGATGAGATTTTTGATGTTTGCTTTTGTGGACCAAATTTGAAATACTTGGTTGCAGCTACAAACAGTTCTGAATTGCGCTTGTATGATACAAATACATGGTCTTGTCATCTTATTACTGGTATGTTTGTTTAGTAAGTGCAATATTGTACATTCCGCAACTCATTTAACATGAGCTGTTTCCATTTACCTTTTCGACGAAGGTTTTATTTCCCTTATTTCATTTGTCCTAATTATTTTTGCATAGTAAATTGCAGTGAATTTGTTTGACTTTTTTTGTAAATTTATTCGACAATTTCTTTTTTAGCACTTCTAAATCATTATTGTTGATACGAAAAAGTACTATCAATGTTAATACATGCATTGCAGCAGAATAAAGCATGAAGTGAAGTTTAGCATATATTTCGAAAATTTAGAGAATAAAATTTATGTAGCGATGTATCTGTTTAATGAGGTGTCACAAGCAATCTCATGTATTCATTTTAATTTATGAAGTTACAGGTCATACTGATAGTGTGCTCTCACTCTCAACTGCTCCGTGGGATTCAAAGTTTTTAGCAAGTTCTTCCAAAGACAATACTTTTATTCTTTGGCATGTAGACTTGAACGGTGATGACGAAATTAAAGCGGAAAAGGTAACTCAGGAATTTGGGGTTATTCATTTTTATTCCTTCATATACTTCCAATGATACATGTTTAATTTTTAGGTAGGCTTAGCTACTGGACATACTAATAACGTCACGCGTGTTCGGTATTCCAACAGTTCCAAGCATTGTTTCATTGTTTCAGTATCAAATGATACTACTATCAAATTATGGCCATTGAAAAATCTCAAGGAAAAAACAGAAGAGTAACTATTATCTTTATTTTGTTTAATTCTTGATGAGAACTTAAAGTTTTCTCACTTAATGCTTTTTTGCTTTTAAAAACAGCCACGTTTGATGACCTTTTTTTCGTATTTGCAGTGTTTTTGATTTAATAAATGAGCTGTTTTCAGTTTGAAATTGCAGTCATCAGCAACATTAGTGGCGCACGCAAAGGACATAACTTGCTTAGATATTAGTTTGAATGACCGCTTATGTGTTACTGGTTCCATGGACAAGACAGCGAAGTTATGGCATATCGAAACTGACAAAATGCATTTTACCATAGGTGGCATGCTAAATGGTCATCGCCGTGGAGTTTGGGATGCTCGTTTTTCACCTAGCACTCAGGTTTTGTTTTTCAATGAGTACGAAATTTTACCAGCATATTGTGTGTAAGTGTAGTATTTTATTTTCGGATTTGGAACAAGGCACAAATGTTAGTTTCGTAAGATGTTTATTCATTACTTTGTTTAGGCTGTGATAACGTGTAGTGGTGATTGCATGATTAGAATATTTTCGTTACCAAGTCGAGATTGCATCGCCACATTAACCGGACATCCGTCTGCTGTACTGAATGTAATTCCTTTTTTTCTCCATATTTTTCCTCAAAATGGTAAATTCTTTTCAGATCTTCTTTTGCTAACAAAATTTGTTCTAGAGTTTAAGATTTTGCTCTATCATTTTTCAGGGAGTTATAGTAAATAGTGGAAAGCAGATAATATCTGCGGATAGCGGTGGTTTACTTAAAATATGGGATATTGCTACCAATGAATGCATCACAACAATGGAAGCTCATGATGAGAAAATATGGGCTTTACAAGTAGCTAATAACGAAAGCCGATTTGTTACGGGTATTCCTTCAAAATTTTAACATATTTTTGTATTCTCTTATCTGTCCTATTCGCGCTGTAAAAATGTCCTTACTCACTGGATTATTTTACTGGGCTTTGCAGGATTTGATTGATTTCTTGAACTTTCTAGTGATTCTCTTTTATTTTTTCTTTTGAAAAATCCTATCAATCTGAGATTTTTAGCAAGCAGTGATGGACGTATAAGAATCTGGGAAGATATTTCTGAAAAAAAACGCGAAGAGGAAGAACGTAATCGAGCAGAAAAAGCGCACAATGAGCAAATTCTGACAAATCTTATGCAACAGAATCATTACGCCGAAGCTTTAGCTTTTTCATTGACATTGGCGAGACCGTACAGGTATTCAGAATCTATAATCTGCACAAATAAACTGTTCAAACTGAATCAACAGAAACAATATGCTATGTTCTATTTTATTATCTTCATCTGAAGGGGAAAATTACGTATTTTTTTAGGATGTTTTCACTTAAGTATGAAATGTCTTTCGAATCCTCTTTTTTTTCATGAGATAAACTTATTTTCGAAGAATCTCATTTTATTCCTTTTGGTAGCTTCCAAGTAAGTTTCAAGAGACAGGTTCGAGAAAATTCGCATTTCAAAATTACGTGCGTTTCAAGCGTAGATTAACGAATACGAGTAGTCGTATTATGTTACTGGAATATGCGCTTTCTAGCTTGATGATTCATTTTATTTTTTGTAGTTGTTTGAAAATAATACGGGAAATGATGGAGCTAAAATCAGATGAACTACATAGTGCAGTCAAAAAATTGCGGAGAGAAGAGTTAGTGGTACTATTGGATTTCGCCTCACAGTGGAATACAAATAGTCGAACAGCAGATGTGAGTATTTTATCAACTAGAATTTTATCAACTAGCAACTATTGTTCAGTTTTTCTTTATTATTTCGCTCACTTTTCTTTTAATTTTTAAGTTGAAAAAAATTCTGTCAGAAAAGTACATGGCAAAGAATGAAAAAAGAAAAACAAGCTTGCTTTTTAAATGATATCTCTCTTATATATGAATGAAAGGCATAAAATAAGAAAATCGCTGTTTGGTGGAGAATCGTAATAATACAAATAAATGCATTTAACGCTTGAAATTTTTAATGTTTGCTTTTAGATTGCTCAATTAGTACTCTATTACGTTTTGCATTCATTCTCTCCCGAGGAGTTATTAAAAATGCCTAATTTTGCTTCATTGATAGAAGCATATATTCCATACACTATCAGGTATATTATGTAATTTTATTCCAGATCTTATAAAAGTTTTGGAGAAATTTGAATTACAAATATTTTTGGTCGTACCTTAAGAAACAAATTTGTAGGCATTTCGATCGAATAACAAGAGCTCGACAAAATGCTGCATTTCTGAACTACACTTTAGCGCAAATGACGCTTTCAAATTTATAGATGATTTTTGTTACATTCTTAATAATAATAACAGAATTAAATTGTTGAAAATATTTTGCTTGTTTATTTTTACTAGTTGATCTCTTTAAATATGGTAACTGTGACTGCATGTTATTGTTGTTATTGATTTGTTGGAAACATTGAACTGCTCTTCATTTTCAATAAAATCCATTTTGCAAATTATTGTTTGGCGTTATTATGTGTCGTTTGATACGGTTATTATTATTATATTTTTATCTGATTTCATATACGTCATTTTTGGAATCTGTTAGGGAATGTGGGCTAAATGCGAAGTTTGAATTGAGCGATAATGTCGTTCTGTTTTTATTTCAAAGGTTATGGAAGGAACGGTTGTTGAAGCTGATTTACCGATAGAGGCAGTCGAAGATGATGAGATGCCAGGTTTGGTAGAAACAATCCCTATAGATTTTGTTACCTTACCTGAGCAGGTACAAAACGGAGATATTTCATCGACAGAAGAACAGTTTAGCGTGGTGAGCTTGCTTTGTTTAAGAATTTGAAGTAATGCTTCCAAGTTTTCTAATTCAGTCAATGTGCTCCCGTTACCCGGTAAGATTTTTCAATTAAACGGGTTTTTTAAATAAACTCGTTTAGTCGTTTGGTGTGTGGTCGGATACTTTCCTTTTTTGCAGAATTTTGCTCAAATTGTCTGAAGATTGTCAGAAATTGTGTACTTTGCGTATCTTTTGATTTGTTACTAAGCATAGTATAATGATTTACCTTAGTAGTTGCCGATAACTTCAATCGATATTCAGTAGTATTAATGAAAACATTGAGCTAAAGAAGTAACCAGCAAAAATCAACAAGATATATTACTAGAAGAATATATTAAAATACCAATAGGATATATTACGAAAAGAATACATTAAAATATTTTAACTGGAATGTGTGTTTAATTTTTCCTGTGTTGTAAAATTAAGAATTTAAATATCTATTAGCAATATTAAACAAGAATAACATGACACAACATGAAAGAAGTGAAAAAGATGGTCCCCATTTACTGTGAAAGAGTGAGCACTCACTTTGAAGTGTTCACTTTTTCATTTTTTACCAAAGTGCACTTTCCGCAACACAACACAAAGTGTTATGGCGATACACGCAACTGTTGCGTTTTATCGCCAACAATCGCATAAAAATGCGTTGGTTAAATTTTATTGCTTTTGGTATATTTTTGCAATTGGTTCTACAAAAAAAGAATGTCGGGAAGGAAGACCTACCGCATTGAAACATTAGACACAAATTCTAATGGCACTCATATATAATATTCCTTCTTTCATTTCTTCCTCTTTCTCTCTTTCTATATGAACCTTCAATACAGGCGGAGAGATAGCAAAAATGCCATTAAAAATTTTTTTTAATCAAATGGTCGGTAGCTTTTGACTGTGTTTTTTGTTTAATATCTATGTATGTATATGCCTATGATATTTTTTTTGTATTCTATAAAGACCGCTTGCAGCGAGTAAATAATGCTTGTTATATTAATTTATTGCTAGAAAAGAATGAGATCAAAGAGGCAAGATATTAAAGTGGATGCGAATTAATTTCCACCTTTCGTAATTAACTGATTGCAATAAATTTCATTTCCTATGGTTATTTAATAAATTATTAATACATCTTTCTTTTCCTTAATTTGCATATGTAAATAACTAGATCTCAGTGAATGATATCTCTTCATCAATATTGTCTGCTTGCTTTCCACTGACCATTACTGTTACATTCGTTCTTCTAATGGGCTAATTGATAGTGTCATTTTTCTAATAATGAATCAATTTTTTGAAGTCAGAAAAATCTGTTTCTAGATGATGGTGGCGTTAATTCAGACTATCAAGTTCTTTACTTTTACTTCCTATTTCCTTTATTGAGTGCTAAGAAATTTTCCTTTCCTTTATATACCAAATTCCATAACTTCCATCTATTATTACTTGGCATAACTAATTTTTGCACATATCGACCAGTGAAGTAATGACTAATTAAGCAACAGATTATGTGTAATGAGAAGCAGGTGGACCAATTTCACCAATCATTAAAAATCTCTTAGACTATCATACGTCTCTTTCAAATTTAATTCGCCGTATCGATTGAGGAAGAGAAAAAGTTACATTCATGACATTCATGATTTTTCGTTGCTTTGTCGAAGTTTGGTTTATAGAAGTAACATCAACAATTTTGCATAAACTTCATAGACTTTGTGGTTATTTCTTTTATTATTCCTATTCAGGTACAAAGAAGAAAAAGAAATCATAACGATGTTCAGATGGCAGCAGAAGAACTTGAAATTAATGCTACAGAACAAACACACCACAAGAAACATAGGAGTATTACAAATGCTGAGGTACGTAAAGTTCCAGTACCACCGCATCGCTACTCACCGCTGAAAGAGCATTGGGTAAAAATTGTTTTACCCGTCGTCAAGCAGTTACATCTGCAAATAAGGTACTTCTTTATCTTTGTCAGTAATTTTTTTGGTTAACTTAAATTTAATAAATTTTTTTTATAAAAATAGAAGTTGCTTATTTTGTATCTCATTCAATCATAATGCTAACTCTCACTGACCACACAACTTTTTCATGTTTGATATTTTCATTTAAATATATTGTCTAGAAAAATTTCTCATCCCTTATTCTTTCACCATAATAATGTTTGTTTGTTTCACTGCGTAAATATTTGTCAACCATTCGATTTAAAATTCAAATCGCATTAAGTTTCGTTGAAGACATTCACTTTATAATTGCATTTTATTTTTTGACAGATAAACACAAAATTTTTTATAGGTTTAACCTGAAATCGCGAAATGTGGAAATTCGTACATCTAATGAGGTCGATGATCTTACACATTTGCAAAAGGCTAGTTGCTTTTGCCAAAAAATATTATGTCAAATAAAAAAGTTGCTTTTTTGCAAAACGTGATTTCATATGTTTGTATTTTCAGGCTGAGGATTTCATCCGTGCTTTTGTTCTGGGTTTCGATGTTGATGATGCGTTGGCTTTAATTAGGCTGGATCATTTATTCTTAGAAAGTTTCGAAATTAATGATGTTAAGCCACTGAAGGGGGAGCACTTGTCACGTGCTATTGGACGAATTGCTGGAAAAGATGGACGAACTAAATTTACAATTGAAAACATAACTAAGGTTGTAGTAATTTTAATAAGATATGAATATAATTTTAATAAGATATTAATAAGAATATGTAAGCAATAGTAAAGTACTATGGTAATTTGGGCATTGATTTTCATATCTCAGTAGGAATTCGCTAGTTTAATCTCGTAATTATTCGTTTTGTAACTTAAGTGGAATTATGTTACAGACTCGTATTGTGCTTGCCAACAGCAAAATCCATCTGCTTGGTGCTTACCAAAATATTCGGATAGCCAGAAATGCAATTTCTTCTTTGATCATGGGTATTCTTTTTTCAAAATGTTTATGTTTTTGAAAAATATTTTAGATGCTAAGTCTCATTTCCCATTTTGTTACGCACAAAATCTAATAAGATATTCAGTGAAGAAATAAGAGGTTTTTTGATTCGCCTTGATCTGCAAACCGTGAAGTAAATATGAAGTACATATGTAAATTATGTTTTAGGTAGTCCACCATCAAAAGTATATGGTAATTTACGAAATCTTGCAAGTCGAGCAAGCGAACGCTTATGATTTCTTATAATCTCTTTATTAATCTGTTTTGTTCCTTTCTCTTTGTCATATGAAAGTTTATTGAATTGAATTGGTAAAGAAATTAAAGAAAAAGTTAAGAAACTGAGTTTCTGAATTTTGAAATGCTAAACAGGGAATGACATCGTCAACAAAGAATCACTAATAAAACAAACGGTTAATATTATAGACGCTAGAGCACGTCAGGCGAAATGGCATGGAGTAACCTTTACCAGTTTTACTGTGCACTTATAATCTCAAGCGAGGTGCCCGATGCTTCGTTTGAAATAAAAATCAGTGAAATCAAGAATCTGATTTTTAAAATTTTACTAATTATTGTGAAAAGCATTAGGGCAACTTGCTTTGTTTATTGGCCTGAGATGAGGCCAGTTCGACCCGATTTCTTACAAAAGCAATTCAGTGGAAGAAGACATAGGCTAATGGATTCATTGATGTTAAGAAATTTGTTCAAGTTTTAATTTTGAGTGAGGAAAATCCCGTTGCCTATCCTTCGTAGCTGAAAAAAGCCACAAGTAAATTAGGAGATTTGTTCAAAAAAATGAACTGGCCAAAGAATATTGGAACAAAGAATATAACAAGTTTAAAGAGCTATTAGTCTATCGTTTATGTTTATAATATAAGCGTGGCATAAATTACATGCTAATTTGTATGGTGATATACTGATAACTTAGCTGTTTAAGATGTAATAATACACGAGAAGAAAAGGTCTTCTCAAGGTGCTGACAGGAACGGTAATGTTGGTGTGTATGGTAACATGGGAGCAAACTGGAACGGTATTGGGTTCATCATATGATGATAGTTTAAAGACATAAAGCGTAAATCGATATTGTCCATTGGTGACATGAACCTGGAAAATCTGAATATGAATAAAAGTTATTAACGGTCGGTTTTTTGGTGGAGTCATACTTTTTAAATGGTCCTCTGGTAAGAGATAAATTTTTTTGGATTGCGTGAACATGCTGCCTAGGTCCAACCAGAGATTCATCAATCCCGTGCTTTTTTACTTATTCAACAGGTAGTGTCAGGCTTAGATACTTCAACCACTTTAATTGCACTTGCATCTTCGTCATCTATGTTGATTTTCAGTTAATAGAATTTACAAATTTGTTGAAATATTTGACATTTCATTCTTATTGATTGTCACAAACCATCTTTCCTTTCCTTTGTGTCCTTTTTGGCTGTTGTAAGTTAGAAATTCCAGACTTACATTGGTGGTGTCGGTAGTATCGCAGTTGGCTGGAAAATTATTGGGATCGGTGGTCCAGGTTCCATAATTTGTGGTTTTGGGAATACTGGTAGAAGCGGTGGTACACGCACTGGTTCTTCTATTTTTCTATTATTATCTGGTACAGTAAATCGCTCTGAAGAAAATAGATCGTAAATATCGGTAAATTTAAAAATATATCGAATAAGCTCTATCTTTAAACTGATAATATACCTCATTTCTTTAAAGCTCTTTTCTTGGATGATAAATCATTAAAACCTTGTTCAGTTTCCGAATTTGATTGCTCCATGATTAAATTGTTTGTACCAATATTTGTTGTTGTTGTTGTAGTCGTTGTAACCGCAAGGGTAACAGCGGCAACAGTAGTATTAAGCTGAGCTTTTCGCTGCTTCTGTTGATCCCGTCGTAGTTTTATTTGACGGGCCATCAGTGTTCGACGATTTTCAACCAAACCACACTAAAAGTAATTTGCAGATTCATCATTTTTTTTTGCACCTTTCAAACTCATATGTTAAACAGTAAATAATCCTCGATTTAAAAAAGAAAAAATCGATATAATCCTATCACTGTATCTTCTGATCACAATATACATATTCTATTGAAAATTTAAATTTTTCTCATTTCATTTTACCATTTTGAATAAATTTCCAGATTCATCTTCATTTTTAATTTGAATTCATGAAACAAAACTAAAATATTATGTTTTTTTAATTAAAATTCCGATGTAAGAGATTGTATTGAATTAGTTGCTGAACAAACAATATTGTCCTCTTTCTCTTCACTCGGCAACCGATGCTTTATCAAGCAAAAATAATGAGTGATAGATAGATGATAAGAAAAGGCGAACCAGATGACATCCACACTTTAAAAATGGACACTGCGCTTTTTTGTGTCCTCTGAGCGGTTGTTTATTGCCATGTGCAGAACATAATGCGCATTTCGGATCGCGTATCTTTTTACCCGTTGTTGAACGATTTGCTGCATGATTAGGATCTAATCGTCTCAAACTTAACATATTATTCAATCGTCGTCGCTCTTCCACCATACGACAATCGGCGCATTCACAATTCGCATATCTGAATGGAATTATTTATTTACTTCAAGTGAAATTAATTTTTGAAAATATTATTCTTTTAAAATCTACAAATTTTCCTGGGAAGATGATATTAGATTAGAGAAAATTGATGAATTCAAAAGTTTTATATTGAATGAGAATTGTTTTTAAAGATGGTACCAGGATGACATGATAATGATAAATGAATGATTACCATAGGTGATAATACGATAATTCTAAAATGAACTGTAAATAGTCAAGAAATTTTTTGTGCTTGAAAAAATCATAGATTTTTTTGGGATACACCTGAAAATGAATTCATAGTTTGGAGAAATATTGGCTTAAATACTAATTTTTGATGATGCATAAAAGAGGAAGCATAGCATTTAAGGATTCAATTCAATGGTAAATATGGCTCAAAAAATGTTGAAAGAGACAAAAAAGAGATTCTCATAATTCTTCAATTTAAATCCATATTTTCTTGAAAGAAAAAAAGGGAAGAATAAGTTAGAGAAAGAGAAACAAAAATAAACGTTGATAACGTGCTGGCAATAAGGTTTGTGCCCTTTTCGAGGATGTTCCTGAGCATGATTTAAACATCGTTGACAAAAATATCGCTTCTGATCATCCTCATTCACTGGTTGTGGACGAGGTGTAAAAGCGACAACATCAACTTCTGGTGTGCTACACGATGAATAACAACCGGAACTACTATTCCGACTACTCCCTGGTGATGTACCTGAAATTATAATAATATTAAAATAGTAAAATGAATTCGAATATATCAATAATATATTATTTTCTTTTTAGTAAATTTTAGCACGAATACTTGCAAAATTTAGAGTTCATTTTTAAAACATTTTTTAGCAAATTTAAAAATTACCTAAAATCATCAATTTGTAAAATGATTACTTCAAGTATATATTTGAAATACAAGAGAAAATATCATTTATTTTGTATTGAATCAATTGCTACAGAATAATGTAATGTGTTTAGTTTTATGTTAACAAATCCAATAAAATGTTCATGCAAAAACAAAAAGAAAATTACAGACACTCATAAATAAGTAATTTGGTTGAATTCAAACAAAAAACTAATTTCTATTTATTTTGATTTCATTTTTTAATTGTAATTTCAAGTGATAAGAAAGGTAACAATGTTCACTTCAATCATACTACCTTTTCTATCTATAAATGAAATGAAAGAGGAACGTCATCGAAGATGTACATCACGTGTTCCATCATTCCATTTAGATGCATTTGTTCGATTTTATTTTACAAAAAAGAACTTTTTTCCGGTAGCTCAAATTATTTTATTTCAGTTTATTCAGCTATTGAAATTTTCTCGTTAATGTTTGCAATCTATGGAATAGAAGTGGGAAAAAAATTTTGACATGAAATCAATAATTCAAAAATATGGCAATTGATTGAGATACCTTGCATATATATATATTGTTTCTTTTATCAGTTAGTTATCATTGAAATAAGCAGGCAAAATTTTCCACACTGTTTTTTAAATTTAGTCAAATTGTATTTTTTCTACTTCAATGACTATTTGTTTGATGATAATTTGAAATGCCAGGCCTAATCTAACATTTCTGTGCAATAAAAATGCCTGTAGCAAAATCCTTCCAAGTCTCTTTTTTTTTTGTTTTTGGTGGTCATAGCAACGGATAAAATAGGCTTGACAAAGAAACCGCCAATGGAAAAAATGAAATTTGTTGTGGCAGATGTAAATCAACTTTTTCTTGAATTTTCTGATCATAAATTTTTGACAGAATATCCTGTTGATATTTATGGATCACCTTATTTAACTGGAAAAAGCAAAAGCCTTCCAGTTACAGATAGGCATTTGGATATTGCATGATTTATGAATGAGAGGAAATAAAACGATCCTTCTGAAAAGAGAAATTCGGTAAATAAACATTTCACTATTTTGGAAATAAAAATTTTCTTGCTATTGCAAATGAAAATAGAATGAAAGAGAAAAATGTTTAAATTAAATCTTTTAAAAAAAATTTTTTTGCAAGATATTAACTATTGCTGAAATGATGTCAAATGACAAAATTTCATTCTCAATTTTATAATTAAGCTTTTATCAAATTGAAATTATTGTTTGTATTGAATTATTCAATTTGACAGATTTTAAAATAAGCAAATCGATGGAATAGATTGCATATATCATCATTATAAGATTGCTAGGCTACTCTTTTTGATAATAAAAACAAAGTCATTTATGAAATTAAGTATATGATGACTTCATGTTAGATATAACAATTTCATTTTATATTTCCCTTGAGAACGACGTTTCTTTCTCTTTCAATTTGTTTTGAAGATTTTTAAAATGTATAATTATAGTAAGAACTTGAAGAAATTAATTATAAAAAGTAGTAATGAGGATAAATAAATACAAAAATGTTTCAGTATTAGTCATGTAGAGCTATTTACCGTATTGGGAATTCAGAATAAGTATAGATAGAGCTATTTCTATTTACATTATCGGATTTAAGTATATCGAATTCAGAATAATGCCAGGTATTTACAATATGCTAATAGTCTACTCTAAATTCCGAAGAAACCATCTGAAGATTTTACTCATTGCTTAACTTAAAAGCAAATGATACAGTAACAAATCAATTAAATTTTGCATTGATGGATTAATAACAAATGCTAAGTATTAAAATATGTCAAACAAAGTTTTAAATCTTTTGTCGTAACAAAGTGAATTGTTGAGATTTTATTTTTCTAAGGAAGCTAAATTCAAGGTCATAGTAATTTTTCGCAGTATCTGATGAGATATTCGGAATAATCAATTAGGAATTTACGGAGGAGGATAAAATATAAAATATCTGATAGAGGGGGATAGAATATAGAATATCTGATAGAGGGGGAGAAAATATAAAATATCTGATAGGCGAAGATAAAATATAGAATATCTAATAGAGGAGGATAAAATATAAAATATCTGTTTGCATGGTAAATTGAACTATTGTTCATTTGCTTGATAAAATTGGAATTAAATTATAAGTCAGAATGAAATTATAGTATGTATTTACATTCAAATATTGAAAACACAATTTATACGTTTCATGATAAGATTGAATTATTCCTATAATTCTTTTTGTCATTCCTTTTCCCGAATCGTTTCTTCTCCGAGACAAATATTATTAAGTTTGCTGTATCAGTCGCACTTATTTTATGGTTAATTACTTTATTGAATAGTTATAAAATAGTTCAGAGTTGCAAAATATTGCAGTTTCCTGATGACTAACTTTGATTATTTTCCTTTTCGTCCATGATGAACAGTTACTGTTTCGAGGATTCCGAGGGAAATTATTTGGTTGACACATTCAGTGTTGCAAAATGAGTGAGGATGAAATTGAAAATATTATTCGTTGCAGCAATGTTCATCAAATTCGGAGTAGTATCATATGTAGGATATATAGTTGAATGATTGATGATAAAATTTATGAAACTTCAGAGTATTTCCTTCCAGTGGGAATAGCTTCTGGATTATGAGCTCTAGGAATGATATCAGGGTACATAGAACGCGGGAATGATGGTGACGAAGAATGAAATGATTAAAGGGAAGCTGCAGCTCCGCCTCAAAACAAAAATGAAACTGGAACGACCACCCCCAACGGTGTCTTTGAAGTTGCTTTGATGTAGTTTTCCCGACTGTTCCTGCTCTTTTCCTGCAACACGATCATGTAACATTTGATGATAATAATGATGATGATGATAATATGGTGATGATGATGACGATGATGAAAGGTGATGATAATGGTGTTACAAGATGACGATGATGATAATTAAAGATGATGATGAGAGGTGATGATGATGGTGATGCGAGTGATGATGATGAGAGATGATAATAATGATAATTAGAAGTGATGATAATAATGATGATGAAAAGCGATATTCAATATTCTGACCGACAGGATACGGTCAGAGATATCTACACATGAAATTAGATGGGGCGAAGAATGATTTAGGCCAAGGGCAAAAATTTACTTGTATCTATCTGTATGTACCTACAATGTAATTGCTCTTGAATTCGTAAATGCCAATTTTTTGTGTTGGCTCTTCCTGTATCTTTTATCTTTTTATTCTTGGTTCTTGTACCTTGTACCTCCATGTCTTGGCTCTTGTACCTTGTACCCTTATGTCTTGGCTCTTGTATCTTGTATCTGTCACTCTTGGCTCTTGTGCCTTGTACCTGTCATGTTTTTGGCTCTTATACTCAATACAAAATTATTGTGCAATAAAAATTTTTAACATTTTAACTGCAACTATCTGGTCATTATGTAACTTTACCATATGTTTTTCTCATTCCTCACAATTTTCAAAGCAAACATTTTTGTAGCAATTGTGATCCATCCTTTGAATTCAATTATTTTTAATAGAATGTAACAAAAGAAAGGACAATTTATAATAATAATTAAATGTATGAACAAATGAGATAGGAAGAAATTTATAAATGTCGCATAACGCTTACCATTTTGTTCTTCTGAAATGATAAGCATTGCATTAAGTATTTTAATGTAAGTGATAAAATACATCTTAATGTCTCATTTTAAATGTCAAATTCCGAAATAAACTATTATATTTCACGATAGATTTTCCATGTGAAGCATTTATGGTTGCAATTTTGCATAACAGTTAATTGTTGGTATACATGTACTGCAATGATTTTGCTGCAAAAAAAGCTTCTCCTGAATAAATGAATTTTATGTAAGTTAAAATGCAAACAACCTTTTGATGAATAAATTTTATTGGAAGTTGGCAGATCATGCAGTAGATATGCATGAAAAATGCATGTAAGATTACTTGAATTAATAACAAACAAATAGATGAATGAATTAATTGTGCACTAAATATGAAATTCTTAGCCACTTTATTTAATATATCAAAACATGTCAAACTTACAAATTATGCAAATTGAACTTAAAAAGAGAAAAATTAAAGAAAGAAGAAATAGGCGGTGATTTTGTAGTACATTAGGAATCAGTGATAATAAATGTGCGGAAGTCTTTCTTGATTATTCTTCGAATATCATTTATCTCCTTTCATTCTTTTTATTAAAATTTTTTTACATCAACAATACACTATCATCATATATAAATATTTTGTGTTTTATATTAATTAATCAAATTTTGAAATCAAGTAAACGGATAAAAGATTATCCTGCTTGATAACGAATGAAATGATATGTGATACTTAATCTGATAAAAAATCATTCATTGCGTTTGAATAAATTCATTGCTATTCCTTTCTAATCAATAATAATAGATGAGAGAAAATGAATATAACTTCGATAATTGTTAGAATGAATCAAAGTTTGAAGTTTTAATGATAAAAAAAAGAAATGAAAACATTTTGTTAAAATTAATCGTTCGCACTATTCTTTGCATATAAAGTTATAATTCATACCTGTCATCTCTTCCGGAAACTTTGCAAAGTAAATATGTATTGGCTTCCCTCTTTCAATCATTCAATCATTTTATCGAAATTTTTTTCACCTTTTAAATTTCCATTTTATAAAATAACTCTGTTCTTGTGGAAGGATCAGACTTGTGGAGTAACAACGAGAACCAGAAAATTTACAATTTCAAAAAACTTCAAAAGAATTTGCAAAAAAAGCCGCCAAAAATTTTTTGTACGTTTGCTTCTGAATGATTCGTAAATAAAATTTAATTCATTTTTTTCCTTCTATTTCAATTTATCATAAAATGTGTGTAGTCGTTCTTATGATTTGCAAAATGTTATTTCCTTAATGGATAAGTATTTTTTAGAAAGCGCAATAATGCTGCTGAATGGTCAAAAACCATTACGAATGGAATTTTAGTTTTGAATAAGTGGCATTAATTTGAGTGGTTTGAAACATTCTCGAACGGAAATACTGAAGATGAAACACTTTGATGGAAATGTAACAATTCCTCTTGACAGCTAATATTATTCAAATACTTCCAGTTAGAATCCACTGGAAATGGAATAGAATTTATCATATCTTTTTGTAAATTGCACGATTTGCTAATTTATTAACTTCTTTAGTTTTATTGGACAAAAATTTTTCGTAGTGAAAATGTAGACGATAAATGACACAGCACTTATACAATAAGATTTAAATCTATCCTTTAACGTGATGTTTGAGATGAATGAAATGGTACTAAGATTCTTTGTAGTGCTCTTCACATCATTCAGATGCAATGAGCATTCGAGGGAAAATGAGAAGTCTCCACATTTATCGATAAGGATGAATGAATGAAAAAAGAGGAATTGGTGAGGGCGCATTGCATTACTTTCTCCTACAATGCAATTATCATTAGAAACAATGTTTGTTGGAGAAAATATTTAGTGAATAATTTCCTTCTCACTTCGAAGATATCACTTTCTCCTCCACCTCCTCCTCCTCCTCCTTTTCCTCCTCCTCCTCCTCCTCTTTCCCCTCCTCCTCCTCCTCCTCCTCCTTCTTTCCTCAATCATATTTCATGTAGCAATTTCTCTATGAAATTAGAAAAAGGCTTCAGCAAATTTTTCTGTTTACAGTATGAAAGTGTGTGTGTGGCCTTCGAAAGGGAAGGCCCGTTCTTTTCCTTTGTTTCATCCGTCTATCCTATCGGCATGAAAATGGTAATTGTGACGGTTCACTTCCGTATCCTTCAATTCATCTCTTCCTTTCTTTTTTTATTTATTGCTTTGTCTTTTGTTGTTACTGCTGCCTTTGATTATTTGCCTTTAATGTTCATTTACAATATATGTATGTCTATCTGTCTGTCTGTCTGTCTATTTTCTTCCTTCTCTATTTATGTATGCAAGATCTTTTTTTTTGAAAATTTTTGTTCCAAATGAATGTTGAAGGCCCCACACGACGTTCAATGGGTATCGCACAGTTTGGCATTGATGAAGACAGTAATCGCATTTATACCTCAACCCTCCTGCAATGAAGGTATTGGACGCAATGAATTAAAATCAACCAACCAACCTCTCAGGTATAATTAATCATATATATGTATAGACAAGTAGATAGATAGAGATATAAAAGATAATAAGCGAAAAAGGATTGATAATTGCTTAAACCTCTCAGGTATAATTAATCACATATATATATGGATATAAAGGATGATGAGAGGATGATAAGCGAGAAAGGATTGATAATTACTTAATTGTTACGCTATGCTTTTCTTTTTTTTTTATTTCTGTATAATAAATGAGCAAGCAATTTCCGAATCTAATCGTTTTACTATTCAGGTTTACAGTGAATCGCTACCAGGAAACTTTATCATCCCTTCTTGATTAGTATGAATATATTATCAATCCTTATCACACTTTCACCGTTATTCATTTCCTTCTCAAACATCGATACTGAAAATGTAATTTGCATTTTTTTAGTTTTAAACGAATACAAACAAAAATAATTTTTATTAAATTTGGAAAATAAATGCATTTCTTCAGAAAAGTTATATCCATCTGTTAATCCGTTTTGCGCACACTTTTTTACTTTTTCTTTTGCCCTTCGGAGCAGCTGAATGATAAATGGAGCAGCTGAATGACATTAAATATGAGGGTGTGTATGGGTGTGTGTGTGTGTATGGGTGTGTGTGTGTATGTGTGTGTGTTCCTGAAATCATACAACAGGATGCAATTTCATCATTTGCAACAATTTTTTTTTTTAATACAACTATTTGTTTTGAAAATTTGCAACAGTTAAAAATTAAAATCTAATAGATTATTTTTATTAGTTTGTAACATTGTATATTATATATATATATATATATATATATATTATTTCCAAACAAATTCGTCCTAAAATATGCAAATAAATATTTAATAATGAAATAGTAAATATTTGATAATCAAATAAATCTATAATCTAATAAAAGAGAAAGCTAAAATTGGAATATTGCAATTGCATGCTTTTCTTTTTTCCATTTCTTTTTTGTTGAACATAAAACTGACTGACTGGTAGCAGCAAGAAAACATGCATTTTACATCTGTGCTCATTTCATCGATAAAATTCATGCCATCACTAAATAATGTTCCTTTAACATTTTTAATCAAACTTGAAATTACATTTAAAAAAAACCTCTTCAACACTACCATTATAGTATGATTAAAAATTTAAAAGGAATTTTCAAAACAGCTTATAATGAATTTTTACATACAAAAATAACAACTTCCTGACTACAATACTTTTTAAAGTATTCTTTTTAGCTTATATTTAATCATTTATGTAATATTCAAATTTTTGCATTTATTTCGAACAACTTTCAATCAAACATTCTTTCCAGCTTATATTTTAATTTTTCTTTTATTCAATTATAAAAATTTTGCATTTGCATAAATTATTTATATTTAATACCTATGCATCTAATCTCAACAACAACAAAAACAAAAAACAAACAAACAATACAGAGATTGTTTATGTATAATCTATCTTTTTGATAAGGTTGAAAAAGAAAGAAAACGTATGATAAGGTTGAAAAGGTTTTAAAATTATATAATAATAATATAATCATCTGAAAAACAAAGGCATAACAATAGTTAACTGATTTAAAAAGAAAAGAAAACCTCAAAGAAACTTGGAAAGTGATATTGGGCTTATCATAAAACTTGAATATTGCTATTAAAATAATTGGAAATAATTTTAATCATTAAAAGTTTAATAAACAGAACATTTTAATGGTTGGTTTCTTTAAACATTCCTTTTTTTAAAATTTTTATTAAAAATTAGTCTTATTAATAACAGCCTGTAACATTTATCATATGCAAAATGAAAATAATCAATTGAATAATTTCAGTGATGATATGATAAGATAAGGTAATAGTATTCATTAATGATAATAAATTAATGCTATTGTATGTATGTTTTTTAATCTAATAGTTAATGTTAAAATTAAATTATTCCTTAAAAAATAAAAACAAAAGAATATTTAAAAATGCTTTATTATAGCAATTAGCTCTCTTATATCATTTCAAAAATTTATCACTTTCATCACTTTCTATTCCTTTTAAAACAAAAGGCTCAATTCATTTTAAGGGAAAATATGGGAAAATTAAAAATGCAAAAAATTTTACGTTCCAAAAAATATTTGTTGAAAAAGGCGATAGATGGAAAGAATAGATGAGAGAGAGAGGAGAAAGTATGATATGATAATGAAATAGAAAGAAGAGGAAGACCACACACGAACATACATATACATACCCTTTTCATGCACCTCCTCATTCATTTCCATCTTATTCGCTCCCTTTTCTCTCTCTCTCTCTCTCTCTCTCTCTCTCTCTCTGATATTATCATATCGGTTGATTATAGCGGGATGATAATGATGATGATGATGATGATGATGATAACATGAGGCAATAATGAATATCGAAAGAAGTAATGATAAAAATGATGCGGAATAATTAGGATTAAAATTATTGAATTATGAGGATAATTTCAGCAAATTTATCATTGAAGAAAGATTTAAACTTTTTTTCTTAAATGTTTAAATTTAATTATTTCAAAAAAAAAGGAATTTAATTTCGAAGTAATTGATGGGATAATGTAAGAGTGAAGAAAAGAAGATTTAATATTAATAGCATTATTTGAAATGTAATTTTACATTTAAATATTCCATTTTAAATTTAACAAAAACAAATTATAATCATATTTATTGTAAAATATCACCAAATTTTTGATATCAAAAATGAGAATATTCTTTTTTTAAATTTGTATGAGATAATTCTTAAAAATTATCACAATGCAGCATAAATAATTGGGAATAAATATATCATTCGCATACATTACTTTCCAATAAGACCGGTATATTTCAGGTGTATCAGGATAAGGATTAACTTTATTTTGTTCTTTTACTCAACAAGTGTACATATATTTTATATAACCTTAATGTCATTGTCAAAAAATTTATAAAAATATCTCAATTTGGAAAAGATTAATAGCGATCTGAATTAAATGTGCAACATATTTGAAGAAAAAAAACAAAACCACCTATATTGCTAATTAATTATATCTAAGTAAGCGTATAAAGCGCATGTTACAGCAAATGGATACAATTTAAATTGCGCAGAATGAAAATGAAGTTTTAATTTTTAATCTTTAATCTCACAGATAGCTAGTTCTATTTAGCTCATATTTCTTCTGCACAAGTAAAAATATTCCACGAAAATATATTTTGACGGACTAAATTAGACTGTTATATCAAAAAGATAAAAGCTGTAAATGAGTGTACAAATCATTATCCATATCTTTACTACACCTTTATCATACCTTTACTAACTAATTCCTTAAAGTTATGATAATATCAATCTAATCAGTCTATCACTGTCAAAAAATAAATAAGTTGTGTTTACAAATTAGCGATGCATCGGAAGAATGTTGCGATAATTGCATGTGTCTTTTAGGAAATGTTGCAAATTTTGCACTTTTTGTTTTCGTCTTGTTGTTTTTAGCAGTGTGGCGATCGGAATCGAACCTAAACAACACCATCCGTTACTTTTTTTTATTTACAATAACGTTGAAGACTTCAGTACTTGACCTTAATTCCAGTAGATTGTATTAATTTTTTATTATGTCAATTATTTCAATTTTTACGAATTAAAATTAAGAAATATTAATAAACTATTTACAATGTTAATTAACTATATTAATGTTACGACAAAGTGTAATAATTTTGTTAAAAAAAACAAAACTATGCAAATGTGTAAAGTTTCAAGATCAACTTTCAAATGGGATAACTATTATACAATTTTAACACATATTAACAGTATTAATTGAAGTGATATGAGATGTTCAAACGGAATGCGCTTTTATCTTATCATTTCTGACAGAGTCCAATTTTAACACTGATATATCACAAGAATTTCTTACCATATTGTTCTTGAATATTTTAAATACTAACTAATCGTTGTGGTTGTGCAATATTCAGTGCAAAATGATAATTTCTGCACTCATATATTTGTATTTCTTTTAGAAGGTTCATATAAGGTTTTCAATATCATTTTCAAACAATTCTATTCTATCTTTCATCAATAACTCAAACTTATCGCCGGGTAATTGATCAACTCTTTTCTGCTTTTTAGGCATTTTAAACACCACTACTAAATTTTTCTAACAATAGGCATTCCAATATAATAAATGGTACAACGCGATCAACTGAAGATTCAAGTCGACAGCTTACTTGCATTAGCGCATTGCAATTATTCCACGTAATTAACTACTTCCAGTTAATTGGTAATTACTCGCAATCAAATTTGTTGATAAGAATTTTAGATGAGCTGACAAAATCTTGAATATGATTGTCTTTTCATGATTCGAATGTTATAACATCCATGCCACGTCACTAATCGTTGATAATCACGCCAGTCAGATTCCTTGATAACAATTTGCAGATGAGTCAGATTCCAGTCAGTTCCTTGATAACAATTTCCAGTCAGATTCCTTGACAATAACTTGTCGATGAGTTGGCAGAATCATCGATCATGAATGTCATTTTTTCTGTCAGTTGTAAAACTAATTCAGAATTACCACCTGGTAATTCTTTTCTTGTATATAGAACAAACACTATGTTCTTTGTCAGTTTCTCTGAATATTCGAAAATGTTCGCCTATTGTATTTCATAGTATGTTTAAACTAAGGTTATTTTCAAAGTTTGACGTTAGATCATAGTCCTATTAATTAAGCTGTGGAATGATCGAAATGAAATGGTCATTTACCAGAATGAATGAATTAGTATTCCAAGACTATCGTACTATTAATGTCTTCATTTTTTGATGGATACATTCAAATTTGTTAACAATTTTCAGTCCTTTTTTCCAATATTAATTAAATCGATGATTCACATAAATAGTACAAGTCAGATATGTTTCGAGAAAAGATCGATTATAGTTTGCTGACAGCTAAGATCGTTTAGGTTAATTGCTATTACTAAAATATATTTATTTCGAAATCATTCTGCTCTAAGATATTTTCATTTCTTATCCAAATTTTTCTGTACATTATTATGTTAATAATTGGCGGTAATTGTTATTCCTCCTGATCAATGGGATTAAACGATAACACAACTACAATTTGCTTAGCGGATTTCAATTCCCTTTAGGATTTAGAACGTTTACTGCAAGATTCATATGGCTATTTCATAAGCGTCCTGTTTTTTACATAATGCCAGCCTATTATCATCTCCTTCATTTAGTGATATCAAGTCTTTTTTAAATGAGAACTGAAAATTCCAAGTTTCATTTTCCCATTCCAACATGTTTAATATTCATTCAGAAGCGTGACGAGAATGCTGACCATTGATAGAGGAATTGTTATTAAAGTACACATTTCACTTTCCATTAATTTAGCTAAATTTTAGTTATTATTTTTTGGTGGTGAAAAATCAAAATGAAATAAACCAAATATTAGACTTCGTTTAGAAATAAACAATTTATTGTTGTTCTTTCCAAGTAGTGTAAATACTTTTTTATTATCAAATTTGAAGTATCAATAGTTCTTTGAATTTTTCAATTTTTCATTTCTTTAGATTAGATGAGAGATTGTATGAATGAGTGGAGTTTGTCAACATTACTAATGTTTCTAAAAAGATATAAATGCGCAGATTTTTATATGTCATATTCACATCTATTCAGTGAACTTGCAAAATATCGATTCTCTATTAAAATCCGATGAAGCGGATTTAATCAACCAGATAAAAATTTCAAAATCATGTTTTTAATAGAAATTAAATCATCAGTAACTACTACTTCTAGGAATAAGGTAATATGGAAATCGGCTGACAACAAATTTAAACTTGTTCAAGTCAACCAGATAAAAGTTTGAAAATCATGTTTTTAAAAGAAATTAAAATCATCAGTAGCACTACTATTAGGTAGTAGGATAATGCGGAAATCGTCTGGCAACAAATTTAAATCTTATTTATTTAATCGTTTTAATAAGTTTCTAACATTGTTGTTCAATAATAACAACGAAGATTGCTTACTGAAATTAAAAATGATAAAATTTATTAATACTGAATTTTTATTATGCTTCAATAATTTGATTTTATTTCGTTTGATTTTTAAACAATGACAGAAAATTTTATTGCTTGATTGCAAACAATAGAAAAAATTAAAAATTTGGCATACATAAAATTGTGCCAAATTCTTATTGCACGCTATCACCCGTTAATTTAATTGATACATCTGAGCAATCCCAATAAATAAGAAAATGGAAGAGCGAATTAATTGGCACCAATATATATTCGGTTATTGAAAACAACGCATATGCTGCAATAAAGTGGAAATTATTTTATGGAATTACTAACTAAGCAAAGCTTATTATCATCAATTATCATCTAATCATTATCAATGAAGTATTAAAGTATTACTTCTGTATAATTTATTTCATTTTTTGTTATCATATATTTTTGCTTTAAAACAATTTGCATGTTAATAAAAGATGATGAAAAGTATTTGCTGAAATTTTTATCTAAAAGACAGACAACAAAATTTGATAATCAAAAGCAAACTTTGCAGAAGTTATAGAAAAAATGAAATAAGCCTGAAATGACATTAAATTATCAGTAAAGCTATGAATTAATTATATTTTGAATAATTAAAATTGAATTAGTGCAACAATTAAATATCTTCTTATTGTTTTGCATATATTCAAATAATGTTTTATTTAATTAAAAATTTTTGAAATTTGTTTAGAAATTGTAATTACCTGTAAGAATTTTCAAGTGAATAATTAAAAAAATTTATAGTTTAAAAATTAAAGAAAATTAATAAGATAATGAAATAAGCAACAATTAATCAAATTTCAAATTATCGATTAAATATATGGTTGAATAAAAACATACTGAATTTATGGCATTTACCAGCTGCATAAAAGTAAGTATAAGGTAATGAAAAAGATAACATAATTGCCGTTGCACATAGCACCAATTTTAAGTGAAATAACCATCTAGGCTGCAGCATAATTAAATCAATACAAATTTAAATATATGATTTAAAATTTCAGTTACATTTTACACCTCAAATTATTTAGCTTCAATTTTATATTTTATGTAACTTTTAATTTTTCTTGATAAAGATTTCCCGAGATATCTTATATCATCTATTCTGTTATACATCTATCTTTCACTTATCAAATAACTGTTACTCATATATGATAACGTATTCAATGAAAATTTGATAAAAAATATAACCAACATTATCGGAATTTTTGCTTTCACCAGATAAGTAATAAAGCAAAATTGATATAGACATATTGAAACAGAGTGTTATGATCCATACACCGAAAGCCGTTGCATGAATATCTATAGATCATTTCGTTTTTTTTTTTTTAAAACAAAGTGTTGAATTATCAGAATTATCAGCAATTAATTAACAATAATTATACAGATAACCAGGGAAGATGTGATATTTTATAGAAATTTATTTTATTTTATTTTATCTAAAATCTATTTGAAATAAATAATTAAACTGAAATAAAATTTGAACACTTCTTAAGAGAGAAATAATACTTAAATTGTTATTTTAACTAAATTAAATATATTAGACTCTAAATATTAAGTAAATTAATAATTAAAATGTATTTAAATAATTATATATAAATGTAACTAAATATTTGAATTATTATTTTAAAACATTTTATTACTTAAAAAAATGTTTTCTAATTTAGACAGTTCAAAGACAAGCAAATAATCTATGACAGCCATTTTCGTTTTTTGCTCTTACTTTGTTCAAAAGAAGAAAACGCTTCAGAACTTACAAAAACCAGAAACAACATCAAATATTGTTATTACAACAAGTGCCGATGGTTCCAGAAATAATGTTATCATAAGAGATTGATTTAGAAATTTGTACCACCATAAATTTGCATAATTTGTGGTGCTCCTTTTGTAAAGATAATTGTAGAACTATAATTGTTGCAGTACTTTTATCAAAATTTTAATTTGAATCTATTAAAAATACTTTTCTTTAAAATTTCCGATTCATTTTTTTTCTTTACTTAAACTGGCACTATTATTGTGAAAAGATTTTCAAAAAAGTTGTAACAATTTAGACAAAACGATGCATCCACCAAACTTAGACTATAAATATGAAAAGAAATTTCATTTTAAAATTTAAATAAAAAAATATATATTAATATCATTTGAACTTACAAATGGATACATTATTCTAGCAGGAAAATTAATGAATATCACACAAAGCCATGCCATTCGAATAGGCTCCCATATTCCAATAATATAACTTATTGGTGGAAATACGCTGCAACAGTGAAAATGAGCAATTTTTATTGTATAAAAAAATTTTAGGAAGAAATTTTTAGGTGAAATTATTTAACAATCAAACAAACAACGATGTTGGTAAGATAAAATTTTACACATGTATCAATTTATCCCTAAAATATTGATTTAAAACTTTTTGAATGAAAAATTTAATGATACTTGTTGCTGAGACAAACGGGAACGATGGATTTCTCCACTCGATGAAATTCGAAAATATAAATATATGCAATACAAATACAACATGCAATACCAGGAAATAAAGCACCAACGATAGCGATTATTGTACGATTTATTAATAGAAGTTTCATTGATGATACACACTGATTACTTTTCGTTATTTTCTTAATTTCAAAAAAATTATTTTCAAGATGATTATTATTTTGAAGACGATTAATATGCGATAATATTGTTTATATAACAATAAAATTGACAATTTAGAGTTATAATTGATTTTAATGAGAGTGATAAATTTTCCTCCTTGTCGGAATAAATTAGAAAATGAGAAGTGATTCGTAGTTATAATATGGAATATATCTAATCATACCAATAATAATTATCTCTAATCATGTAAATAATGATTACAGGAAACATATCTTCAGCTTCCTAGACCGCTCCTTCATCTTCATTGATTAAAAAACTATTATGTTTGTAAAAGTTTATAACAGTGAAAATTGATGTCTTTTATATCTCTGAAAACATTTACTGCATTAAACTATCGTCGTGATTTTATCAAAAAACCAGTTGTATCAATACACAAAAATCTAAATAATGTATCTATCTTTTATTTCTCTATTCGCAATTAAGAAACGGAACCAGTTTTGACCTTTATTCTTGACATATTATATAATTACTTTCACTCTTAAATATACATATTAGCATTATAATATATATATATATATATTATAATGCTAATATGTATATATATTATAATGCTAATATGTATATATATATATTAGCATTATATTATATCATAAATTGTGCCTAAAACTTTTATAAGTTAACATTTTTTCAATGATGGAAGTTTATGCAACATTATTCTCTGTGTGTTAAATCTCTGTGTGTTAAACTATATTATCTTCACTTTTAAAAATGGAAGAATTTAACAATATTATAACTTAACAATATTAAATAGTATTATGGAATTAAATAGTATTATAACTTTGTAATATGATAAATGATGGGTACTTTAGCGCAATTAAAAAAATACATCATGTATTATTGAGCTTTTAATATAATTCTGATCCAACAGTATGTAATCAATTTGATTAAAAAGCACCGGAATATGAAAGAAACACTATCACATCCGGAAATGAATGAAGTATCTCTTCTTGAGCGATACATAATAATAATATTATTATTGCAATGTATGATGATTTTTTTTTAGGCAATTGCGATCCATTACTAATTGCAATTTGTGTTGATAATATTAAATGTTGTATTTTATGCATTCCATATGGATGTTTCACTTCTTTTTTCAAATCTAAAACTAAAGTCTAAAGATTAAATACGGTATGATAAATTTTGAATTTTATGATGAAAATGATGGAATATAGAAAGTAAAATTGAATTACAATGAATTCCATTAAATAAAATTAAATTTATTAATTACTAATTAAATTTATTAATTTATTAATTATCAATAAAATTGATTGTTTGAAAATTATAATCTGAGAAAGCTCAAATTATTGATAGAATGTAAAATTGATGATTTGAAAATAAATTTTTCAGTGTGCACAACAACTATTAATCTTTCATACTGAAGTATTGTGATTGTTGCTAACTGCATTTTTTCATTCTCCCTCAAATTTTAAACACAAAGTTCCATCAAACAACTTCAAATTAGCAGCAGCAACAAACAGCAGCTGTTCTTCTGTTATTTTATCACATTTGTAAGTTAATGTTAAACGTAAGGAAAGCTTGTTTTCATTTGATTTCAATAAACATTTTTAGCGTTAAATTTAAATTTTCCAATGCTCCATTAGTTCATATAACAATTCTGTAAACTCAAAATATTAAATGTTTCGTTTAATTTTCTAATTAAACGTTATCTCGTAATCACCAATAATTATTATATCATATATGTAAATATAAATTAATATAGTAATATTCCTTTTTACCATCCCTTTATCATTTTGGTTTTGCAAATAATAACAATCATACATATTATTCAGCTAAGTATAAATCTGTGAGAAGTCTAAAATGCTAGTAAATTAATTGAAATGAATTGAAAGTTATATGTAATCGATGATTAATACATCAGTGCATTTATACTTCTCGTTCATTATTCTCTAACTGACCACTTATATATTATTTAACTGACCACTGACATTATTACTTTAAAGTAATCATTGGTATATTCCGCTCTTCCAATAAATAAATCAATTTTATGATATTCTTTTAATACTTTAATTACCTTTTATTTCATTATCCGTTTTAGCAAAAAGAATACGATCAACCTTTTTTTGTTTTTTGCTACACTCTCAATTTTCTCAACAATTAGTTTTCATTTCTTTTTTTGTTTTGTGAAAGTTTTGTTGCACTCTGTGGAATATTCGATATGTGTGGAATATATTTATGTTTTTGTGGGATATTTTTCAACAAATTCACTATTACTAATCCTAACATCTTCTCTAATATATTTCATTCATTTCAGTTCTAATCACAATCTCTTTCATTTTGTTCTTTCAATTTTTATTAGAATTTTGTTTCATATAAATTACTCTCTTAATTTCACTTGAAATTCCAAATCATTTTAACTAAGTGATAATTGACAGACGAAGCACGATATTCAATCCAATCAATTTGTTATAAAAGATATACGGAATATATTTAAATGTTTTTGTGATATAATTTGAAATGGATTTATTTCAGTGAAAAATCATGAGCCTTGCACCATTCTTCGATAAAGCACCTTCAATAATTAACAAACCCGATGGCAGTGTATTGTTTGAGTGTATGTGTAATGCTAATCCCGAACCAACGATACAATGGTTTTTTAAGGTAACTTTTGTTGGGAATAAAATTTTAGTCTTTTCATCTTTTCCCACAATAACCTGTATTGTGTTTTCTCTTCTATGGAAATGAAGATTTTTTTCCGGTAAAAATTTCCAGTAATTTTATTGATACTAAAAAGCTATTGTAATTTTTCAAAATTATTAAGCTCAATTATTTCAATTTTCTTGGCCATTCTTTTTCATCTTCTCATTATAGGATAAAGAATTAAGCGGTGATCGATATATAATGAAGACAAAGAAAATGGTTGGCAAATGGACATGTACGATGATAATGAAGGTTGTTTTTATATAAATATCTCTCAAAGAATTACTGCGGAAAAATTTTTCAGAGATTAAAGTTTTGGAAATTCACAAATTGTTCTCAGATAGATTTAACCTTATCAGTATTTTGTGATCAACGTGCTAAACATTCGAAAGTGTTTGATTCGAAAATTATAGCGATTAGCTGCAAAATGATCAAAAATAAAGAGATTTATACATTTTATGTCGAATTTTAATTCTGAGGAATATATAGCGAAAAGTTTGATAAAATTCAGTTCATGTTTTTTTACAAATAAATTTCAAAGAAATGTGGAATCATATTTCGTACATTTTCAAACTTGTTTCATAATAGATTTAATATTTCTTTTAGAATCCAACATTGCAAGATCAAGGAGTGTATAAAGTTGTAGCGACGAATAAGAATGGCACACATTCGGTGGAGCAACATTATGTCCTATCATGTACTGCTAATGAAGTTTTCAAAACACAATAATCAACTGATATTATGTTTATAAATATATTTTTCAATGCCCGTTTCAATAATATCTTCGAAACGAGATGGATAAACATAGAGAGAACAAACAGAGAACAAACAAAAAGTGGCCTGTGAAAATCATACATGAAAAATTGGATAACGAATAGTTAACAAATAATATGCAAAGAAGAGAAGTAATCCTACTAAATTATCATAAAGATTCAAATACATATCAAAAATTCGATAAAATGCTAAAGGAACAATCATTAATCTCTAAAATGAATTAAATAGATGACAGACAGTATTCATTTATAAAACAATTAATCATCTTAAATTTTACACAATATTTTAACTGCCATCAATTGTAGTAGGGAAAGAAATGAAAAGCGGTCATCGTTCTTACAATATTTACAAGGATTTAATTGTTTCAAATAAATTAATTAATTTTGAACATTTGTGATCAAAAAAAAACAATATAAATTTATCAATAACTGCAGCATTTCATGATAGTCCAACAAATTACTTAAAATAACAGCTAAAATTTGATGACATACTCTTTCAATATAGCCAACACGTCACGGATAATATGTGATATGTTGTTTGGCGTGAGGAATGCATGCATTTTACACGTAAATATTACATATTGCTGCGATTCACTTCTTTCAAGTGAATATCATCAATGTGAATCCATCCTGAAATCAACAGCGTAATAAGTGAAATGATCCGATACATAAGCAATAGTTGTTCAACTCAACGACAGAATCGCGAAAATGAGACGAATAAAAACGATCGAAGAAATGGAAATTTCGAGAAATCGAAAGAGGAATGAAAGAGGTGAATGAAGAGGCAGAATGGATAGTGGTCCATCATGTGTTCATTTCTAGTCTTCACCATGATATCAACGGTGCGATTGAACGTTACAGAATGGCTGATGGTTGTCACAAAAGTGATAAGACAAGTTTAGCGCTAATAACATGATAGATCGTAATGCTTCACACACGCACATAGATGTGCCACTTTTGATTTTATTATTGTTTTAAATTTAACGTTTAAAAATTTAACGAACAATGAGAATCCTGCGTAATTAAACGCACTTCTTAGTTTTTGAAAATATCCATTGTTCGTAGAATTTGTAGAAAAAGAGCAATTAACAACTGGAAAACTCCTAACTTAAAAACCTGTGCTGATTGATTCTGATCCTTTTCTTCATAGTCCCTCAGATTCTATGGAATCAACGACGCATAATTGTTTCCATTCAATTTCAGTTCGATTTTTTTAGATTCAATTTTACTCTGTTTGAAACACTTAAGTTTAAAGTGTGCTTTAAGAAAAGTGCGATGAAAGAACGGAAGATTGTGTCAAGCAAATCAGGCAAAAATACGGACATTTTCAACTGTACTAGGTAAAAATACGGACATCAACTCTAAACAAAAATGAAGTGACAATGGTTACGATAAAAGTGAATTGCTGTTTGTTCGCTGTTTATAGAACTTTGAGCTGTTGTTTATACTCTGTTTATACATTTGAGGTATTACATGAGAATCAAAGTGATATAAGTTGACAAAATTAATTATTACATGCAATAATCCAAATACACAGACAGTTCCTAAGAAAATTGTTCAACCCTGAAAAATAGTTATGAAAGATCTTCTAAGGTCATAAGATCTATTGCAATTATTAATACAATTCCAATAAACATTTCCAGTGAGAAGTATACGATTTATTAATCCGGCGATGGCATCACTTTCATTCTTTCGAATGCTGCTTTTTCCAAATTTTCCCGCTGACTTGGGCATGAAATTTTTATTAGTTCATATGCCCGTTGTCGCATATTCTTGCCCCACAATTGAGCTATACCGTGTTCAGTAACCACATAATGGACATGGGCTCTCGACGTTACCACTCCTGCTCCCTACAAATTATATATTACTAATATTATAAGAAAAAAATTTATTGGAGTTATTTTAATCACACATATAAAAAGAGGTAATTATTGTCACCTTATTGAGATAAGGAACAATTTTCGATTCGCCTTTTTTAGTTGACGAAGGAAGGGCAATAATCGGTTTTCCAAGGCCATCAGTACCAATCGCTGCGCCTCGAATAAAATCTACTTGTCCACCAAAACCGGAAAGAAATCGAGACCCAACAGAATCAGAAGCAACTGCAAATTAAGGAGATTATACGGCTTCCTTATATGAGTTTCTGGCAAACAGGTAAATTGTAAGCTGATCAACTGATTTCTTGTGATTGTATTCATTTCGATGCTAATCTTCCATTCAGCAAAAACAAAAAAGAAACTTTTTAGGCGTCTAAAGATCTTAAGCTTTATAGAAGTTTTTGCAAATTAAGAAAGTATCATAATTAGACGAAATAATTAAAAGGAGGGTACCTTGACCCGTAAGATCAACTTCCACTGCTGAATTTATTGCAGTCATTTTTGGCATAGTTTTTACGATTGATGGATCATTCACCCAAGCAACATCACCAAAAAATACGAAAGGATTGTCATGCAGAAATGAATACAGCTTTTTTGAGCCATAAACAAATGAAACAACCATCTGCAATTACTTGCTAATATTTATATTTATGAATTACTGGAAAGATTACTGCAAAAATCAGTGACCATAATTGGAAAAAATGACTGCTACTGAAAAAAAAAAGGAAATAATTTCTAGTTCAAATGAATACAGGAAAAACTAACTCTTCCTGGATAAAGAGTTTTTTTTGAATTAGTTATAGCACCACATTCAACAAGATTCAAAACACCATCTGAGAACATTTCTGTATGTATTCCAAGATTTTCATGATCACCCAATGAATCCAAAACAGCATCCGGTACGGCACCGATTCCTGAAGTAATTTTTTCAGATTTCTTTATCTCTCAACTAACCCAGTAGTGATATGTCAATTAATAACAAACAAATTTTACATACTTCTGGAAGAAAGAAGAAAGAAAGAATCATATTCTTTCTTTCTTCAAGCAAAAATATGGTACACATTTTTAATTAGATTAGGAAATCGGTACATTGCGCTTAACATTGACAACAATGCGCTGAAGTTTTGAAAAATTTAGTAAAAAAATTTAATAAATTTTCTTAAAATACAGGTGTTAGGATAATATAATGATAATATATCACATAAAATAATTTGATTTAACATAATAAATATAATAAATGCGTAAATAATGCAAAAATACAAAATAATGCAGTAGATGGATACATGCGAAAAACTTATTTTGATAAAATGATTATTCCTTATCAGTATAAATTGCAAAGAATTTATTTTGATGAATTTAGGAAAAACAACATACCCATTTGAAGTGTAGCGCCATTGACAACTAATTCATTCGCAATTAATTTGCCAATTTTTTTTTCCACTTCTGATAGCTTTGTAGCAAATTTACGTTCATGCAACGGGAAGTCAAGTTCAGTCATAAAATCAATGTGACTTTCATGGATTAATGTATCACCAAATGTACGTGGCATATTCTTGTTACAAACTGCTAAAAATGAAAACATTTCTCTGGTATTGTTATTTCCTAGAATTTGATAAAAGCTAAGTGAAAAAACTTAAATTGTGAACGAAATATGGTTATATAAATATAAAACAAACCTATGATGTAATCTGCTAAAGTTACCGCAGCACGGGTACAGTCGATACTGGTTCCCAGCGTGCAAAAACCTCTAGAATCAGGCGGTGAAACCTGAAAAAATTGTCAGTTCAAAATCAGGTCCAAGCATTATTGGACCTTTTTCACAGTGTAATTAGTCACAAAATAACAAGTGTGGTTATACCAATGAATTCCAGCAAAACATTGAACAAATAATTTTCCATCACAATATTTTGCCTTTAAACTAACCGTAATTAATGCAGCATTTAGATGAATCATTCCTGATCGAAATAACAATGGAATTTCATGAAGGAAAATTGAATTGAAATCAGCTGTTCCTGAACAATCAATTTCAAATAAGTGAAAAGTAAATTACTACTCGATCAATGGTGAGTATTTAAGTAAAACTTACCATCATTAACAGCGTTCCTTAAGTTATGTCCGGTGAATAAAGAATTCGAACGGATGTGATCTAAAATAGAGATTCCAAAGTATGAAACCGACAATGACAATGATATTTTTAAAAGCGTAAATTTATATAATGCTATGATTGAACAAACAAACTTAACGAAGATATCAAAAATAACAACAAAAAATATTCCAATCAAAGAAGAGAAAATGCCGACCTTTAACATCTGGAACTAACCATGGAGTTTCTCCTTCTAAATGCATATGATGCAAAGTTATTTTCTTTAAATTATTTGCTCTGACATGCTCACATAGACCCTCCAGAAGTGGTGTTGGTGTCGCTGCGATACCATGAACAAATAAGTGGGATCCTGAAAAATCTTATTTTCATGATACATTTCACTTTAAATTATCAACATCATGCTTATTGCTGATAAGCTATGATATAGTTACACAAAGAAATAAAATGTTAATTTAAACTTTAGCACTCAAAAAGTAATGAAAATCGCTTATGATTGCATGTATCATCAAAATTGTCAACTGTCGCCTAATAGTGAATTATATATTTTCAGTAATACTTATTTCAACAAGTATTTCCGATATTAATCGTAACATATTTTAAGGAGTGAATTTTGAAATGTTTAAATAAAAGGTATTTGCTAGCATTAGTGAAAATTCTCGTGGCAAATTTTCTTTTAATGATTTTCATTAAAATCATAAATTATGGTTTAGAAAATTGAAAATCAGAAGAAATAAAAATATGTCAATGATAGAAATATCAAATTTACCGCTTTTGATAACTGAAACAGCTTCTTTGCATTCTTTCACAATTTTCGGTTTCTTGCCTACAATGGGACAAGTCACCTCACGTACTTTCAAACTGGCATGTGTCAATCGAGATGTCATGAGAGCAGTTGAAAATCTTCGTCCAATTGTGACCATAATGAAGCGATTAAAGAAGTAGGTCATATTAAACGACATTTTGTTCGTAGCATCAGCCACACCAAATACTTTAATCAAATTTTTTAAAATGAATTTCCAATGGGTATGCTCATTTATAAAAGTTTTATTTTTTAAGATACAATGCCATCAATCGAGGCGTTTTTACTTTTAATTTTAGCTGAGATTTTTGATGGCTAATCAAATTTTGATAAATTTCTTAAAAATAAAAAACAAAAAAAACCGTCATGAAAAATGAAGAAAATGCAAAAAATAAGAAATAATTGTAATGATATATATATAGAATGAAAGGATTTGAACAGATTTTGGATCAAATATTCAGAGACAATTGATGAAAGGTTAAAGGTCATAGAAAATAACTGAGAAATAAAATGATCTATGGAACCGTAAAGAATACATTTTAAATTAAATTTTAGTTAATGGACAAATAAAGTTGAAGGATGAATTGTTAATTGTCCTCCGTCATGTATTTCTCTTTTATTGAAGAAATTTCGGCATATACGTACAATATATTTCATATACTTGAAAAGAAAAACGAAAAATATATTTTTCTAAAAATGTAATAATGAAAGGGAAAAAATACATTATCATCGTATTGCTTGCTGACACCCTAACATAATCTTGACACTACATGAAGTCATTAAATTATTATATCTCATAAAAGCTATATGAAAATTTGACAAAATACTGGTATTCAACAAAAAAAATGAACCTCGTGTAGTCTGTTTTAAAATCAACAATGTGATAACCAAGATTATTTGATAAATGATAGAATCGCTGACGGCAAACGGAAACGGAAAAGAGATAAATGATAAAAAGAGAGCGACCCAGGAAATCTAATACCATATTTGACTACCTCACGAAATAACGAAATGAAGAAAAAAGATAAATGACGAGGTGGAATGTGGAATGATTTACAACGCCTTTGTGCTCATTCTGGCAGCGGTTCATTAATAATACAATCGATAGAGTGATAGAGGACTGTTTAGTGAAATGTTGATGCGGAAGTAATGATTTAGAGATTTGTGTATTTTTGACAAATCAGAAAAGATTTTAGTTTAGCTTATATTTTTTCTGTTGAAAAGAATTAATTACTTTAAAGTGAGAATGATTGAAAAGATTTAGGAGATGTGGTGCTAATAAAACGATAAATCGCAACGCTTCACTTCAAATACGCAAACACACACACACACACACACACACACACACAACACATACAACACACATATTGATTTTTTATAATTAAAAAGTTTGCAGCTTGAAATTTCATTCATTTCTATGCTACTAATATTTGACTTTTATTCAAACCATTCGAATTTTGTTTCGTTTTATTTTATCATTTTTGAATTTATTATTGTTTTAAAATTAACGTTTAAATGTCACAATGAGAATCCTACGTAATTAAACGCATTTCTTAGTTTTTGAAAATATCCACAGTTCGTAGAACTCGTAGAAAAAGAGCAATTAACAAGTGGAAAACTCCTAACTTAAAAACCTCTGCTGGTTCGGACCCTTTTCTTCATAGTCCCTCAGATTCTATGGAATCAACGACGCATAATTGTTTCTATTCAATTTCAGTTTGATTTTTTATAGATTCAATTTTACTTTGTTATTCGCTTATTTTATTGATTATAAAATTAAGTAAACTAATACAACTGGATGATAGTCTGTCATTCACTCTTATTAATACTTTGGTTTCAAATAACAGAATTGAATATAGCAACAACTAACTTTTCTAGGAAATATTATCTTCGTTGAATTTGTAAACAGTGAACATCGGTATGAATCCTGAGATCTTTATGGTTAATTAAGAAAAGCTAAAATAGCATTCAGAATTGCGCCGATCCTGAAAATTTAATTAACATTCATGGATATTAATTATAAAATCGTAAATGATAGTAAGTCGTGGAGTTTGGATGGGAGTGATTCATATTCTATCTCAAATTTATTAGAGTATCAGAATTTAGGTTTAAAGGATCTGATGATCCGGAATAGCAGCGTATATTAATTTGTAATAATAATAGTCAACTTTTTTTCTTTCCTTTTCATTTCCCTTCCCACAATTTTGTTCATCTTTCCATCCTCCCATTGAATTAATTTTTCCGTCTTTCATTTGCTTGAAAAGTATCAAACTGATATACATCATCCGATCGAATAGCATAGTAGTAAAATAGAATAAGAGAAAATTCACATCATTTCTGATAATTTGATGAAGAAATAAAACTAAGAGCAAAATGTCATTTTATAATATTTAGAATTCTAATTAACCTACCTGTAACGTAGTGCGGATTAATTATCCATAAGATTATTTTGATGATTTCACCGATTTTTTATTTACTAATCGATAGAATTTCTCTAATTATGTAAAAGAAAACACATTTTAATCATTTAATGAATAATCGATTCACCAAATGTATAAAACATATTTCTATTTGATATTGCCGAAATTTAAAAATTTTTCCACTTAGACTAATTACTTATGAAGTAAGCAATCTAATCTATAAGATATAATGCAAAGAATAATTTTACTTATCATAATTAAAAGTTCTTTTTTATATTAATTTCTTTTCTTAATAGATGAAAAAACACCGATGATATGATCCGCTTGAGTGATAGCAGCATTTTGTATCTCAGGTGCAGTAGCCAGAATTATCTGATGGAGATACCTGGAATAGAATTATGATCCGAAATCTATATGAAAAATTAAAGTGTTTAGCATGGTAGTGCTTAGCCTCTTACATTTCAATAAAATCGGTAAACTCCAGTTCGAAGAAGCAATGGCACTTCATGTGAAAATATTGAATTAAAATTGATTAGACCATTGAATTAAAATCGAAGTAGAGAGAATTAAAATCGATTGAAAATTTTTGTCAATTCATCATTTCACTTTTCCATTAATGAAAATACTTTAAAAGATGAATTCTTAAATTTTTTGAAAAAAATCACCTGGAAACTTGAAATAAAATAAATTAAAAAAGGATTTTAAATAGCTTGATTGATTCCTTGTAAATAGCATGAAAAATAAGTTATCCAAATATCTGAAAAATAACTGTCATTAATTGATTCTCTTAAATTTGCACCTGTAAACAAAAAATTTGATTGGATACGATCTAAAAATTTTTCTGCTTAATTTTATTTATATCGAAAAACTTAATAGATAATGTTTTCGTGTAGAAATATCAAAAGAGTACTAACAACTCTTAAAATCAGATTAAGTCCATTTGATCGATCCATCCAAATGTAAACAATGTAATGTTAGTTTTTTTTTAAATTATCAACCACAAAAATCTTCCAATAGTAGCATCACTGCATCACATAAACTTTTCAACAGTAATATCGATGTTGTAGCCATTTCATGGGGAAATATATGATCATCTGAACATTATTAAACAATAACCATTTGATAAACAATGATAACTTGAATTAATTAATTAATTAATTACCCTAAGCATTATTACAAAAACAATAATTTTATGAGCAATAAAATTTAGGTTAATCAACGAAAATATGCGTAAAGATTAATTTAAACAAAGGATAAATCTTAAGCAAATGTGAATTATGTTAATTTTTACATAATTCTTTCTTAATTAGTAAAGACTTATGATAACTGATTATAAACTTTTGAGAATAGAGATAGAGAATGATGATTTGCATAATAAGGTGCAAAATAGTTGGGAGATCATTTTTATCATAAATTTTTCATAATCATAAAGTTTGCACTACTTAAAAACTATCTTCTTGAAAGCTTATCAATGATGGACTCTGCAACGAATAATATGCAAAAAATTATATTCAATTGGCCTAACAAATCTCCTCAATCTTAAAGTTACAGCGAAAAAAGTACTGCAAAATTTTCAGTAATTTTTCAAAAATGGATTATGATTGGGATTCGATAAATTTACAATATCATCAATTTAAAAATCAATTCTAAAGTATAATTTTTATAAACTGCATAATATATAATAAAGGAAAGGTAACTTTGGTAAGAAAATTATAATTCAGAATTTTTGGAATAATACATCTATCAGATTTGTTCCCATCAAAAAGTATTTTGATATCTGCAACAGTTTTCATCTTCCTATCAACTGCATAGAATTATATCCATAATTTTTCAACGAATCAAATACCAGTAATAATATAGTTGCATTTAAATGAAATGTTCATGATGAGATTATCATAAAACATGATAACAAATTCATTCCTTCGGGCAAATATCCGTATTGAGGAAATTGATTAAATTTGAGAAATGAAAAGATGCATAATTGATCATGAACTGTCTTAATTAGAATTTTAATTCAAAATAGTTTTCTTTCTGATAGGACTGAAATTAAAACCAAATATAATTATAGAACTTATAACTTATTTCCTAACATAATTTTATAAACTGCATAATATATAATAAAGGAAACGTAACTTCGGTAAGAAAATTATAATTCAGAATTTTAGCATTGGACATCATTTCATCGTTTCAATCAATTCACGCCTTGCCGAGTTTTCTTTCGGATTTATTTTTAATATTCGAAAATTGGAAAAGAGAAATTATTGAATAATTATGAAAAAGAGGCATATAAGTGATGTTGCACAGAAAGATACAACAAAGGAACGTTAGCATCTACAATTGCTAATTCATTCAATTATAATTTTGATATAATGTTCAGAAACCAATTCTTATAAAATGTAGTATTTGGCATTTACATTTTATATATTAACTAGCTATAACTTATGAACAATTCATTTGTCAGTTATCACTTATCAATAGTTTTATTCAATTGATTACTTCTCATAATGCAAATATACCACAGCGATTGTTAATGGTCCATATGAGTACAATATATTTATTTGCCACTCAAGAAGCCTACGACTATATATTTCCGTTGCTATTGTATAGAGGCAAGAAGATACATAGCACTAAGCAATCAAATTGATAAAATTAACTATTTGATAATTACTAAATGAAATTGGTGAAACAATGCAGGGATTATTAAAAAGCATATTTTGCATGCAGTACGCAGTTCCAAACTATTCTCATAATTCTGTAAATACATTTCTCTGAACTGCAAATCAACCATTATGATCGGTGCAATAGCTTAACAGAAAACCACTGATCATTTCAACTGTGATTCGATACTTTTAAATATCGCCATTTACTGTGCATGCTTCTCCATTGTATAATTCATAAATAGCAACATAGATCATTATGATCTGTTAAAGAAATCCATTCAGATTGACCTTTATCAAAATCTGTATTAAAGGAAACCATTCGAGTTAAATTCTTTACGATAGTTCACTCTTTATCATTAATGGTTCTTCAGTTTTTCCTTTGATAAGCGGATATAAAATCAAATTTTTCTGATATCCATTTTATTAAACTGTGAAATGAAGAAAATATGTTAACGAGAAAAAGTAAAATTCTTAGTCTCTTTTTCTTTTCTCTATTTCAATTATAGATGCTTCTAATTTTAAAAAATTTTTGCTGCAATTAAACAATACATTGAAATTTTAAACAAAGTTTTTTTAATCGATTTATTTTCGACATCTTTTGCTATTTTATGATATATTTGCGACAAAAAGGACTTGCTTTCAATTCATTCCTATCAGGCAGACAATACCTAATCATTAAGTAAAAAAGCAAATAAACTTAATGTATCGGAAAAATAATGTTAGCATTAGATACTGGAAAAGTACCGTATTAAATTGATGATAAATTGTAAATAAATTATTAATTCATACAAAATAAATCATTAAATTTGAGCGCAATAGTAAATCAAATACTGAAAGAAAGATTCTAAAAATAAATTCAAAATAACGATTATTTCTGATAATTATGATAAATAGCTTACATATTTTTTATGTGCAAAATTAATTTAGCAATTAATTTGCAAAGGTTTGAAGTAATGGAAAGTAAAAATTGAGCAATATGTAAGTGAATGTGAAAAATCTCATTAAAATGATACTTATCATTAATTGCGAATTTTAAATTTAAGAATAACTTTCTTCAATATTATACTAAAAAAAAGTAAAGTAAAAAAGAGAAAATTTTTTTACATCCGATCACAATGCATAAATGTTAACATTTATTTCCGGAAAGATTCAATGTATCAGTTAAATCAAACACAAAATAATTCGACAGATATAAAACAATTTTCTGCAAAATTACCACGATCAAGTCGAAAATTTTGAAATTTGCAAAATTTGAAAAAAAAATAATCAAATCAAAATTCGGAAATTTGCTAATCGGAAAAGAAAAAATGTGTTTACATATTAACTTCCTTAAATGATGAAATAAGGTAAGAAAAAAATAACGCATGAAATGAAATGAAATAATATCACATGAGGTATTGCCAAAGAAAACATGTTGTGATCATAGCTATTAAAATGCCACTTTCAAATTCCCATTTTCTAAAATTTGGGTCAAAATTTTATGCTTATAAAAATTTGGTAACAGAAGTTTTTGAAGTGCCTTTCAAAGGTAATAGTTTAAATGAGATTTCGGAATTCAAATAAAATTCTCCATCTTAATCAATTTCAACTCTATTTTCATTTTATTTTGACGATAGGAAGGAAGTAGTCCATTATTCCTTTATCCAATCTAATTTTCACAAACTTCCATAATTATGCTTACATCACACATATTTTATTAGCCAACAACATATTTGCATTGCAACAAAGAAAAGATGCAATTATCAATGGATTTATTCAAAGAGGAAGAATTTAATGAATTTGAGCAGTTGTATATATTTCTTTCTAATGTTATAAAAGAAAATTAGAACTTCAAATTAATCGAAATTAGTAAATATATTATTTGTGAAAGTCATTTAGTGAATGAATTAAGTTTAAGTTAAAGTTTTAATTAAGTTAAAGTAAATGGGATAGTAATGTTTGGTAATCTATGCTTTCATTTAATATTCATTGAGATAATTATTCTCAATTGTCAAGTGGATGCTATTGTTTTGCTCTTTGACCACTGGCCTTAGTCTTATCAAGCATTCTAATCCTGCCTATTATTGATTGAGATAATTATTCTCAATTGTCAAATGGGTCGGGACATTGTTTTGCTATTATACTACTGGCCTTAATCTCATTAAATATTCAAAGTTTGTCTTCCAAAATTAGCTTTATAATTTTATCCTTTTAATGCAAACAAAGAAAATAGATTAATGATCGAATTGCTTTTTTATTCTTTTTTTTCCAAAATTAATACAGGATCATTGAGCGCAAAAATTTCCTTTTTTTAGCGCTTCAATTGTTGTAGTATTTTTGTTTTCAATGTGAAAATGATTAGGAAGGTATTTCAGGTATATAAGAATTAACTAGAAAGCAATGGATAATTCATATGAAGTTAGAAACGATCGATTGTTCAAGTTGCCTAATTCACCTGAATTGGTGCGGAATACAATCCGGATCAAATCCAAATTAATAAGAAATGGATTAGCGGAAGCTATCGGTACATTTATTCTCGTGGTAAGCTTAATTATATTTTGAATGTCGCAGAACTGAAAATATTCTCCGAAATTTTCTTTTATATAAAATAGCGAAATTTATTAAGTTTAAATTAAGTTTAAATTTATTTCTTAGTAATTCAGTTTCGATTCTTCGTTATTGAATTTTTTTCGAATACTCTCTGAATTCGCAAAAGTTTTTAATTGATTTATTAGCGAATAAATTAGCCAACAGAATGAAGTCTACGCATCATTAATCTCTTCCGGGAAGTTTTTATCCAAACTTCTGAATAATAATATCATCAAAAAAGTGTGCTGTATTATTGGATGAAATGTTTGCATTACTTTGATGCAAAGGTATTTTGGATCTTTTTGTGAATCACTTTTTTTGGCTAAAATCTTCGATACATCTGATCAATTGCTAATCTTGTCACATGCAATGTATCCATCATTTTGTTTTGTTGTGTAAGTTGAGCTTTGAAAAATATCTTATGATTTTTACTCCAAAATATCTTATGGTTTGTGCAACGCTTGGTTTGTTCTCATTATTTACCATAATTGGAGTAAGGAATGACTTGTGGTTGTGTAATAAAAGAGGAAATGACACTTTCAGAAAAACAATTTTTCTTTTTTAAAATCAATCAGCACTCGGTGACACCCACTTATTGGTCTATTACGCATTGTTGCCAATTTATTAAACGATCGTTCAAACGATTAGTAATAAGTTTTTCCTCAATTTCACATGCAATTCAAGAATTACTTTTAATCGGTCATTGCTGACCTATGGTCATTAACATTTTTCATCTTCAACGCTCTCTTTTTTCTCTCTCTCTCTCTCTCTCTCCAAAATTCCTCGCAGATATTATTCATTTATCCTAAAATAAATGTAAAATAAACGATATAAGAACAAATGATTGGGAAGGAAAAAGTTTGAAGGAAGAATTGACCATTAAAGGTAATATATAATATCGATATATCTATTCAAGAATATATGATAAGCAATAAATTTGAAAGATGCAAAATATGCAATAACTTTGCATTAATGTAATAGTTTCTGATTACGATCGTTATCAATTGATAACAATGCATTATGAATTTTTTACAACTATTATTACAATTAAATGAAAGATTCTGTTGAAATTAATTAAAATATAATAAATTTTGTCATTTAAATCTAATAATAATAATGTAAATATCATTGCAATAGTATGAAATTTTAGTTTATCGGAACAAGTGTTAATGCACAATTCCTTCTACCAAGGGCTGCTATTAATACATGGATTCAAATAGCTGTCGGATGGGGTTTCGCTATAATGATAGCCATTGCATCAGTTGCACGTATTTCAGGTAATCGATTTATTCATGATTATTAAAACTCGATAAACTTGATCTGGAAATAGTAGTGTATATTAATGGGATCACAATAAGTAATTGAATTTGAATATATGAAATGGATATAATAATACCTGTACTCAACGAAATAAATGCAATAATTCTAATTCTTCTGATGGCTCAGAAATAAAATTCATAAATACATTGAAAAGGACTATGAACATCAAAAAGAAGAACAATGATATATTCGAATGACAAACTTAAGCAAAGATAAGTATGAACAAAATTAAAATAATTGCCAACATTTTTGAAATCCGTTGAAGCATTTTTATTATCAGATAACAAATATAGATAAGAAGACAAAAGATATTAAATATGCAAATGCTACGTTATTTAAATTTCTTTTCTAATATTTTTACAACAAAATAATAGAAGTGATAATTAGGTGCACATTTGAATCCGGCAATATCAATACTATTCTTTTCGATGGGTGCATTGGATATCGCATCCTTATTCGTATATATCATCTTCCAACATATCGGCGCATTTTTTGGTGCCGCAGCAACTTATATCGTTTATCGTGGTATGCTTATCTGCTGAAAAAATTTTTCCTAAAAATTATTCATGTAAATTGCGTAATAGAAAGCAGTGTTAAAGAATTGTGACAGGATGTTATTTATTTAATTACTTATGTCGATTTTTTATTATTATTCTGAATCCTTCATTTTATGAAACATTCGTCAATATCACATCATACAAGATTTCCTATTCTTTTGAATCTTTACTACGATAATGTTATTATCCTGAGCTATGACAAAATAAGGGTGAAAATTGCAGACGCAATAAACTATTATGATGGTGGATTGAGAGCAATCGCGGGTTCAAATGGAACAGCTGGCATCTTTGCGACATATCCTCAACCGTTTCTGTCTGCCTTAACTGGATACTACGATCAGGTACGATTAGGTATATTGCATTTTAAGGAAGAAAGCAGTCATCAGTCTTCATCTTTAATTTTTTGATAGAGAAAGATGCAGTTATTATTTATATGAAGGAAAAAATTTAAAGATCGAAGTTTCTCATTTTTTTCATTAAATATTTTTTGTCTGAAAAAAATTCCAATAAATTCAGGTAGCTGGAACAGGTCTGCTTGCATTTTGCATATTAATGATTACTGATGAACCGAATAAGGTACCTTTCGCAGCTCAACCAGTATTGATTGGCATATCATTACTTGTCATTGGATGTGGATTTGGATGGAATTGCGGTTTTCCATTGAATCCAGCAAGAGATCTTGGACCACGATTGTTTACTTATTTCGTTTACGGAACAAAAGTTTTTGCGTAAGTGAATAATATGCATTTCTAAGATTTCCAAAGATGACGAGCAATAGTTTTAATTTAAATCAAATTGTTTTACATTTTTACTCAATTTATATGTTATTCAGGCATCCATGGAATTACTGGTTCCTAGTGCCAATAATAGGCCCAATACTTGGTGCGTTAATTGGTGGCTGGTTTTATATATTGCTAATTGGAAGTCATATACCGGATGAGAAAATATCAGAAGAAATAGAGACAAGAAAGTGATAAGAAATACAAGAAAGAGCAAAATAGAAGCAGAGAGAGTAGAATGATATCTGAAAATTAAAATAATTTCATTAAAAACTACTGATGAATTATTAAATTTATGGAATTGAATTCAAAATTAGAAAATAAGATATTCAATAAATTTCTATCCGAATAAGTATTTATAATATTGTCAAATGAGATCGATGATCAACAAATTTATTTGAAATTCAATTATTTGACAATTTAAAAGGTTTGCATTTATCAATGATATTTTATCTTATATTCTCCTCTTCTGTTTTCAGTGCAAATATATGAAATATTCGTCAATATCTTATATTTTTCAAATTTTCATTTTTCACCAATTGCTTCGTAAAAATAAGTATTATTTATAATATGATGAGATGTTGAAGTAAATTCATATGTATTAACGAGAATCGAATTAAATTTTCATCACAACTTTGTAGAATGTCATTGTAGCTAAGAGTTATTATTGAAGTAAACGATTTTGAAATTGAAATAAGCAAGCAATTTTTAGTAATTGTCTTAAATTGAAATGTATTGAATGTTGTAATAAAACGTTTATAAACTGAAAGATGAAAATAAATGGCAAATGGAATAAATGCAAAACAAAAAAATTTAATCGTTTTAGTCCGGAAAATCGAAATTAATCGATAATACGGTTAAAAATTCGTCTGGCCTAAAATTTGCTCTTACAGTAATTTTAAATATATTCATTTATATACATATATTGTACAACTTATGAGACAGTGTTAACTTGCAGATACCGAAATAGGCCAGCAACTTTCATTACAAGAGAAATATAATGCACAAGAGAAAGTAATATAATGCATAATGGAGGATTTTGAGATTTAAAAGCTTTATGTATTTTAACATATGAAAGGAAAGATTTGTGAAATATGTTAGGAAAAAGAATAATTGGATAAGATTAGTATTAATTTTATCTTGACCTCATTCAAATTTAATGCAGTCCAGTTAATTATGGAAATTGAGCCAATGAAATGCATAATAACAATAAACAATAATTTATAGAGGTTGTCAGGGCAACGCTTGTTGACATCCATTACAGTGAATGTGTTTTCTATAAGAGAAATTGGCATAACGACGATTTGATGATATGGCGTCAATCTTAACTCATTTCTTATCCTTTAATAATGATCAGAAACGATTACAACGATTTCATATACAAGTAGGCATAAAAATATTTCTAAATTTTAGAATAATTAAATTTACTCTTGCAGAATTTGACCGAAAACCTTCCTCAAATTAGCTTTCTATTAGAAAATCATTATTTCGAGGTATTGTTATTGATAGGCAAAATAACAATCAGAACTGAAAATTCTTTTAATTATCTTTTCCCGAAGTCTCTTTTTTTAGCCTTTGAATTCTTTGAATAAAAATATTTTTATTGATGATACCATTGAATTTACATATGAATTTCAAAAGTAAGGTGGAGAAGTTGAAACAACAAAAAGAATCGCAGAAAAATGACAGCTCATTTGATGAAAACAAATTTCTACGACAATGTGCTGATTTGTGGAAACAGTTGGATAATTACAAGCGCAAGGTGGAAGAAATGAAAAGTACGAGCGAACAGCATTACAAAGAAAATGCACTTAAGGATTTGGAAACAATGGCTGTAAGTTAAATATGTATTTTATTTTATATTAAAAGTTAAATATACTAAATTTACAAAGGACCAATTAATTTTAATTAATTATGCAATGCTAAATTAAATAAACATTTAAAATAGTCAAAAATTTGCATCCGAAAAATCTATGATATTTAGATTTTGAATTAAAATAAACATTTAGGCCAAATTGTACATTTTTCTATATCCAAAATTATTGAGTTATTTAAAGATATCATTGGTTAATTTAAGATGAGAGAAAAAAGTTCCCTATTAGGCAAAAAATTCACCAAAAAACTTCACTGTAGAATTTTTACAGGATGAATTGTCAAATTTGATGATTTCAAACAAAACTACTATAGAAGAAAACAAAACCCTCGTCAAGAGTATAAGGTAAAAATTTCATAATTCTATAGAATACGGTAAAAATGGGGAAATAAAAGAAGTTATAAATACAGACAGATATTTAATTTTAATTATTATAGAGAAGAAGAAAAGATGCCTTCGATAGAAGAGATGAACAATTCATTAAAGGAGGATGTTGTCGAAGTTTCATCGGAGGATTCATCATCAGATCCAGATTATGATTCTGATCATTCGATAGTTAAGGAACAGCACAAAATGAGAGAGATAAACTTAAAGTTGGGCTTGTTTTCAAATATTATCATTTAGAATGAGAGGAATTTGAAGCGAAAAAAAGATAACACATAGCAATAAGTTCTAAAGAATATTGAAGATGAAATTAAACTATTGATCAATTTTTTATCAGTATCGTTTGGGAGTATGCAGGCTCTGACCACAATATGTAGACCATAGGTTTGAAATGGTCATAGAAGATATCATCTGTAACTCAATTCGGCTAATTTTGTCCTCCTGTGGTTAAGCTATTCAAATTATCTAAACCTAGTTGGCATTAAAAATTTGCAAAATTGTTGTCATCGTTATGCATAGTGATATTGCTATATTTGGAAGAGATTATTAAAGTGAGCAGATTTAAGAAAGACTTGATATTGCTTGATGAATTGTCAATCTATTACATAATATCTAATACCTTCTAGCTTGACATTCGAATGCTTGCATGGAATTCAATAATTTCATCCTTTCATTTATTCAGATTTTGCTTTAGGGAAGAATTGAAAGATACAGGAAGCGCACTTATTGAAGATGATCGTTTCATTGCTGTCGCTAATTTCGAAGCACAGGAAAAAAATGATCTAACATTGAAGCAAAATGATTTAGTGCGAATTATTGCTACTCGGTATGTGAAAATTTAAAATTTTCAAAATTTATTCAATTTGTTATTTTGAAAAATTTATTTAATTATTTAATTTGTTATTAATAACAATTTATTCAACTGTTGTTAATTTGTTTAATTTGTTATTATCATTCATGGTGTTTTTTCTCAAAGTATCCTTAACAAGCGATTAATTGTTTGAAGAAATTATTTAGAGAAGATGGCTGGTGGCTAGCAGAAAATGCAAATGGTGATCGTGGATTTGTTCCAAAAACCTTTCTTCTGAAAGTTCACAAAAAATTGATTGAATCTAAAGAAATAGCAAATGAGTCTAATAAACCTTTACCAATGCCTCGGAAGACTATTGCCACAAAAATAATACAAGCTGGAAATGCTCGAACAATCAAAAGTGAAGAAATTACTGAAAAAACAAAAGCATCAGAAGGAAAAAAGCACCAGAATGAAGTAAATGTTGGAACTGTTGGTGATAAAAATGCATCTGCAGAAATTTCAAATATTGGACAAATTGTGGAAACTAAAATTCTTGAAGAATCGAGTTCTGATAATAGCAGAATTTCAGGACAACATTTAGAGTTGTCTGAGGCAAAAATTCTGGGAACTTCTTTACCGGTATATATTTTTCATTTCTTTTTAGCTTATTATTAAGACGAATGTAAAGATCGTTGATATTTTCAAAAGATTAAACTTATAAATGATTTCTTCCTTATTTATCAATCATAAATTATTTTCAGAGATCACTTAATGAGCCTGTAACTTTACCAAATTCGCCTGAAAGACAAAATAATTACAGTAAGATATTTAATAAATTTAAATTCCAAATATGAATAATATATCAAAATCAAAATGATTAAATATATCCATATCTTCTTCTAAAATATAATTTTAAGAAGTATATTTCACTGTGAACTGTAAACAATAGACAATAACAACTTTGTTTAAAACAAAACAAAATATATTTTAGTTATTTGATAAATTTTTTTTTTAGGTACTCATTTAACATATGAATGTTATTTGGCACCACGTCTCAGTAAATCAAATTATGCATTTCATGATATTTACTGGAATTATGAGGATGATAGAGTAATTTCTTAATTTTCTAAAATACAATCCCAAATATAATTTATTCAGTTCTTTTCAATCATTTTTCAAAATGCTATAGAAGAAGAAGAAATATCTATTTATAGTTACGAAAAAGAAGAGTGCGAGTTAGTAAAATGATCAAAGTGATAAGTTTGGATAAAGTGCGTCTGAATGCAATCGATGTACATTGTCGACTGATACGAGCGTATTTGTTCAATGAAAAGAGCGCAGAGGAAGAATGTCAAATAGTGATTTTTTTTTACTTTTTTAACATTTCTTTTTCCATATTTTTAAAAAGTCAAATAATTGAGCTAACGGAAAAGACGGAAAAACTTCTGAAGAAGTTAAATAGTCTAATAATTGTGTGATAGCATATGAACTAGGTAGATATATGAGTAGTATACGAATAATGTATAATATAGGTGCTTCATTTTCAGAAAGTGGAAATATTAAAAAAATAAATAGTTACAGGTGAGTAATATTTATACAATCAAGGCATATCCTCGTACACGTACACGTGACTCACAAACGTGGACTTTCTCTACAGCGGTAAATTGATTATTTAGATTTCATTAGTTGAAATTTTTGGAATAAATATTGCAAGTGACGATGTAAATTAGTAATCAATAAACAAAAAAAAACATTGAAAAAATAAAGGATATAATACAAAATATAATATGGCTACTATAGTTAATAAGTTTCTTTAGATGATTTTTGTGCAGCAATTGGATTAGATATGACATTGATATTGATGTGAGATTAATACTGTATTAACTTATGTAAGCAATGGTTTTCAGTAGATTATCAATAATAAGCTTATTAATTAATTAAAATACTTTATAATTTTAAATTCTTAATTAGAATGAAAATATTATTAAAAAAATTTTAAAGAAAGATATACAGAAAGCATCACTTAATTATCCGTTATTCATCTTACGTTCAAATTACAAGCAGAAAAGTGTAATGTTGTGTCTGGAAGCTACTATTATATTCAGCAATCATGTAAGTAATTAAAAAGAATTTTTAAGTTTTAATTATTTATGCATTCTCTTTCGAGAACAATAAAAAATGAACAATAAAAAGAAATTAGCAAAAAATAACTTTGATTAATTGCTCCTCTTTAATTTTACTTTTAAAATTAAATTCATTCATACATTCATGTGTAATGTTCATTAGCTGTTGAATAAAAATAAATTTTTTGAATGAAAAACAAGAAGGCAAAGCTCTCGCTAAAATTTGAAAATTAATAATTATATATGCTAAAAAAGAAAATCTGGAAATAAATAGAATTAATTTGCAGGAGGGTGAAATGTCTGAAGGATCACTTGGCTGTGTTGTGTTACCGATCATCGATGAAAATGGACATTGTTGCATTCAAAACAAGTATTTTTTGATTAAGGCTAATTTAATTCGATTCAGTCATTTTCATATATTATATTTGAATATCGTTTTATCACAAAGTTGAAATTTATTTCTCATTTCGTTACCTTAAAATAATTTATAAATTCGATAGTAAAATTAAGCTTTGCAAATAAGCGAACAAAAATTGATTTAATTTAAATTTTTATATTTTCTAAAAGTTAAAAATGGAAATTTGATTACTTTTAAATATATAAAATATATTTTATTGAATTTTTAAAAAAATTTTCAGAAATTATACCGCAAATCTATTTACGCGCAATTCTATTAACAAAGAAGGTATAAAATTTTTGCTGTAACACATAAAGCTAATTAAATATTATAGTAAATTTTAATAATAAAAAAAGTAATAACTAGAAATTATTGATTAAAAATGAGAAAAATAAAATGAATAAATAATTTGCATTGTTAGTTTATTTAAATGAACTAAATTAACAAGAAATGAAATCTAAAATCTAAAAGTTGTAGTTTTTTGAACTTATCGAATTGAGAAAATGAATTTCAAATTTAAATACACTGTTAAAGTTAACATTTTAATTTATAGATGTAGTCCCTGTAAATACTCAAGTTCAAATAACTTTTCGTGTATCGGATGTGCCCAGTAATATCCTTTATCAAGTTGAGTAAGTATATTCTCTCATATGACTTTTTTTTCTTGAAAATTAAGAATGTACAACGCTCCGGAAGATGACATTAAATTTTCTCAAATAAATTTTGTTACTTAATTAAGAAAACAAAGATTTCAAAAATATCAATTAAATGATTAATTTCATCGTGATAATTTCAGTTCTCTGCCAGATATTTTTTTATGTCATGCATTATTTCTACCAATGTTTTTCTACTATCGACGTCTATTAGGCCAATTTTTGACAAAAGACTCCGATAATTGCGATAGTACAGGTAATTAAACTATTACTTCAGGTAATTAAGTTTTTTATAGCTTTAAAGGTTTTTTTTTTCATAAATTTTTAAAGAAATATTTAAGTTATTTAATTTAGCGCTTAAAGCTGAACCATTCCTTGCTACATTTCCGGCCATTGCTGACCAACCTGATATTATGGAAATGTTATGGCAACTTTGGAAAATTCATGAAAAAAATGTAACAAATAAGAAGGTAATTTTCGCATTTCTTTTTCTGTTACTTTATTGTTAACCTGACAAATCTTAAAAAAGAATTTCTTAATTGCAGCTTTCTGAGATGGAGGAAGCAGAACGATTCCGCTCATTCTTCCTAACAACTGGATTTATACTTCATCAAACCATTCCTATGACGAAATTTAACTGGACTGATGCTCGATGTTTTGCCGATCGACAAGCAAAGCTTAATCATTTCCGGGAACAATATTTGCATAATTTTGATGCTATCAAATATCTTAGTAGGCAGCGCTGTCATCCAATTAATGTATACAGTTGTGCGGTGGATATTATTGGCCCTCATGCAATTAGTTGATATTAAATTTCTTTTTTTAGCTAAAGAAAGCGATTCAATTAAACAGATCAAAAGTTACTTCTTGTAATTAACAATTACTATTAACAGTTATTTGTTTTAGTTTTAGAAAAGCTGGCTCTTTTAAGAATAGTTATGATGAAGGTGAAAATGTATTAATTAATTTCATCTTGGCTCAGATAATTAGTTCTATTAATTTTTCTTTTTACTATTAGTGTAGCAACTATCATTATTTGCTTTGAAGTAATCGATCTGATCCATTTCATTATTAAATTCAGTATTTTTTGGAATTACTGGATGCTTCAGGAGCAATTTTCATCTAAAATCAAATCTAAGAGTGTACTCACTTAATCATTCAATTATAACTGTTCAGAGGTTATCGGAATTGTGGTTTTAAATTTAGATTTAAGATATCTTAAAAATCCAAAACAATTAATTGCTCCACTTCCGTTTCTTTGTTACTGTAAACAAATGAAAATAAAAAAACACTTTGAGAGAACAAAACATTTGTCATTCATACATTGTATCACATCAGCGGAAGTAAAAATGGTTTTCAATCATTTTTCGTCCGGCAGATACAACAGATAATGCGCATTTCATTAATAAAAACACTTCTTGTCACAGAACTTCCTACAATTACACCCACAAGTAATCAAATGAACATCTCTGCCTATTTCATCGCTATTCCATCATTTTGTCATTCTCGGAATACCAGGTTATGATCATTATTTCCGCATCATTATTGTCTTTCAGTACTATAACTATTAACTGTTGAGCGTTCCGAGAGATGAAGAAAGAAAGGGAAATGAATAATTAATTACTGTAAATACCATTTGGAAAGCTCTTTCTTCAGGATGAAACTTTACATTTGCAAAGTAAACGGAAATTTTTGATTAAACAATATGAATGAATGAACAGAGAAAAGAGATATTTGTCATATAAATTTTCCAGTTACTTCTATTAAAATGGCATAAGTAGATGATTATTCTGTAAGTATTATAACAGAAGCGGTGAAATAAAAAAGGACTTATCACCAGAAAAGAAATAATTTCATGATTACTTAAATTTGGAAATGGTTATTGATAACTGCTGAAATCGAATCTTAAAATTCCCTCATTGATGAATTATGACTGTACAACAGAATAACAATGTTTCAAATACGGATAATAAAATACGATTTAAGAATGCAATAATTTAAATGCTGCATGACGAATTCCTGAATTGTTATAGTAAATTGAAATTTTATTTTATCTGATTTAAGATGTTTTTTCATCCTCTCGTTTAATTTATACAAAGATAATTATTTGATTATTTAATTCTTTGTTTAATTAAATCTTCCAATTAAAATTTATATTAACACAGTGCATGTTTGTATTTTTTCTAACAACCTCCTATAATTTCATTATTCTTGCAATGAATTACTGAGATATAAACGTGACACTGGTAATTTGTTACTTGGATCTTTATTTGGCAATCAATAACAATAAGAAACAACTAACTTTTGAATCCAACATTTTCAGATCATCGTCTTAGAAGAAAGTAACTAGCCAGTGGTATAGATCACCAATTTTTCGCACATCAAACTACTATTCATATACTATCAATTTCTTTTAATATTGTGAAAATTCATAAATGTCAAAGGGAGTTGAAGTGAAGGTTAGATGCTTTTCATCGAAGATGATATGTTTGATGAAAATCCGCATTAATTTATGTTTATATCTCAATCCGCATTAATTTATGTTTAAATATGTTTGATGAAGATGCTTTAAAAGACATTTGAAAGACTTTTATGTGACTGATTTGTGAAATTAATCAGTACCTGAAGGCATCCGATGCAAACTAAGGCAGATGTAATACAGGAATTAATGTAAACTTGTTTTTGATGATAAAGGAACTGGAAGATTGCAACATGAATCAAAACTGATTGATTCGATGGGATTTAGAAAATAAAAAGTGCAGAGTGTGTGGGAAGTACACTGTAACTTATATGAAATCATTTCCTCATCCCCTCCCTCCTCATTTCATTTCCTCATTTCCTCATCTAACATTCGATTCATTTTAAATATTCCTTCTTCTTAATTTAATAATTTTAACAAAACTTGCTTCTCCTTTGCTTATTGAATGGAACTAAAACAATGATTATCTTCACGATATCTTCTTATCTCTTTCGTCGCACATTAGTGTGTGGGTTATTTCCCGAAACTTTTAGAAATATTTCATTGAGAAGTAAAATCCTGCAAAGTTCAATTGAAATGGCTTGAGATATAAAAGAAGACCCAAGTGTGCAATATTAAAGTATGAAACAGGCGAAACCGTATTTTCTGGAGATATGAAGAGAGCATTTTATGAAGTATTCGTAAATAATTTTCAGGAAGCAGTAAAAGAAACAGTAGTGTTAAGCATAGCAATAATATCATGCCTTTTTTCTTAAACACAAGCCGCCCATTATGCAGTTGGCGTAAGAGACCGTGTATCACATCAATACTTGAAGCAAATCGTACAAAATTATTACAGTCATGCTTTATGTCAAGTGAAAAATTTAAAACATGGTGGGACAAATCACTCAAAGTGGCAAATCAATTCAAATTAACTCGGTTTTGTCGGATAAGAATTTTGCTATTCCTCGATGTTAAATTAGGGACGCTTGAAAGAAAACCGATGTGGTGCAAAATCATTTTGAATTGTGAGGCTGTCCTTCGCACATGCAATCCTACATCATTCAGAACTATTACATTTTGATCAACCTTACCAGCTCTCTAATAAATTATTTGTAGCTTGGCCATTTATCATTGGGGAAACTTTTTCGGCCATACTATGACTCGAACAAGATAAGGAACACAAGCTACATTGATCTGCTCAGGATATACACTACATAAACGTCATTTTCACCACTAATATTCATGTAATATAGTTCGTGCATTACTTTTATTCTGATAACATCTGATAGATCATCAATAAATGAGGCAAAGCTATCCTAAACTTAATTCGATGGATAATATATCTATCAAATCTATGAACCTACTCCACTGTAAAATTAACGACTGAAGGATCACTTCAGAAATGGACGACAGAAGCTACAAACGTGATAAGTTAACAATAAAATTGGATAATCCTTAATCACCAAAATGGCAGGCTTAAATGGCAGGCTTCACCACGATAGTGAAAAGAAACCGAAATTTGAAAAAAAGGATTTCAAAATGCCAAGAGGGTGAAAAAGGCAAAAACTCATTATGAACAGGTAATTTGTTCATCTCCATAAAAATATATCTATGCGCAAAATTTTAATTTGTTTGGTTTCCTTCATTCCGCGGAGCAAAGCAAAAGCAAAAGTAACAGTACTTAAATACCAGAACGTGAATCAACTGCTCAAATCACTTCTCCATGTCGCGTGCAGCTTTTACCAGCGCCTCGTATGTCTCTATTTCAATTTGTACCACAGCTCGGGCATCATCTTCCATTGTTTCTTGGGCACGTCGCTGTGCCAAGCTCAGTTCTTCTTCAGCCTTCTGTAAGTACGCTCTCTCCATTCAAATTAAGCATAATAAACATAACGCAGTTTTGAATGACAATCGTCAGTCTTGACCATACTTTACAAAGGTAATGACAGATTAAAACTAAAAAAACTAGATCGAGATCTGAAAGACTATACCGCTGCATCAATATCCTCAAGTCTGACTGCTTCTTCAGCCAGAACTTGGCAAGAACCATCCGGATTCATTGAAAGAGTACCAGATGAGGCAAAATATTGGATGCTTTTATCTGAAAAATGAAAAATTAATAATGCAAAATAGCTCTTAAACATAAGCAAATTGCAATGTAGACGTATCAATTTCTCATATGATGTCCAAATTTGTGTAATCTACCATCTTTGTCCACCACTCGAACAACACCCGGTTTCAGCATTCCCAATACCGGTACATGTTTTGGTAGAATACCAATTGAGCCATTCAAGGTAGAAATATCGACCTGCTTTACAACAGTATTATTAAAGAAAACCTGAAACATAAAAATACGAGAAAATAATTTTCCTATTAATTACAAATTAAACTTTTTCATTTAAACTCATTTTTGCTATTTTTTACAAAATCGCCATACTTACAATTTAACCGAAACCTTCGAAGTTATAACTTAGCTTCCAATGGTAGCAACCCTTACTGAGATTTCGTTTTGAAACTCAACTTCATACTGCTGTAATTGAAGACATGTGCAAAGACAATACGTTCGGTCATCAACAATTATTAATGTATAAAGTGTTCCTAGATTGTAAAGTAAAAGGACAATTTTCACATTGTCAAAGATGTTGACTGTCTTTTGCTTGAAGCAGGAAAACATGAACAAGAAAGAAAGTTATGAGTAATACCATTTGATATTGCTCAAATTAAGGCATCGTTATACCTCAACGGGTGACGCAAAAGTCAATCGCAATTCTTCAGTATTTACTGATTCTTTTCCTGCATCATGTGCGGTCTCTGCTGCAGCGTAACATCGCCGTAGAATGTTCGATAATCTGTGAATGTTACGCCTTAACAACATCCTTAAAATTTCATATGAAAATATCAATTCACTGTTTCAATTAATAGACGTATGTTCTGAATGTACGTAAGATTACTTTCTTTAGATGTATAAACACGTAAAGTTACAGCTCAGCATGTAGCTCTACTCAGCTGGAGAAAAAGCATATCCAAAGAGAAATAATCGGCAGATGAAAAATGTCCGAATTCGGGAGGGGAATTGAAATTTGCGCGAAAACCAAATCAACTCCTTTCATTAACACATTAAAATAGTACTGAGACTAATATCCGAGCATATAATAAGTCGAAAGTGGAAATGACAAAAATAAAAGGAAACGAAGCGATATTGGAACACACATAAAAGTCTGGGATCTACTATAGAGATACTACAGCCACAAAAAGACCAAACAAGTAAGGTATGTCGCAAAACGGAAATTATTCGCTACCCATCTCCAAACCGACTGACTTTTGCATTGTGATACAAATGAGTCTTTATGAAAGTTTTGCATCTTATGCGATCGAATTGTAATTTTACCGTGTAACCTGGTTTGCCTTAGTAGAATTATTAGGATGAGTCCTGCGTGTCTTTTTGATCATTCGGAAATTCTTCACTAACTCTCCAACGTAGCAATCAAAGTTCCCTTGATGGGGAACATCTTCACAAATGTTATTAGCATGCCACTCCCTGCTCATTGTTTTCACCTTTTCCGGGATGAGGAAATTTTATTAGTAAAAACAGAACAATGATGCCTGATGTCATACCAACAGTTACTGATTGCTACATGAGCTCGAGTAAACAGGACTCAGAGCTTGAATAAATAGAACTCAGAGGTCGGCATTGTTTCCAAATGACCAAGAGAGAATTTGCTATGAATCTCTGCAACGAGTATTGTCAGTCCTCACTGACCCAAATGTTTAAAAGCAATATGAAAAGATTCTGCAGATGTTCAAGTCTGTCAGATCCGTCGACTACATTATACCACAAACTTCTTGATATTCCGATCACATAGCAACCAATAACTGTCGAACTTTTTATAAACTTCCGCCTGTTATGTGACAAATGACTGTTTGTTCTTTATGTTGGTGAAAAAAAAAACAATGAATTACATTAGTGAATGCATACAGATTTTATCAAAAAAAGAATTTGGGGACAGATGTTCGAGAGACATCGAGAAGAGTTAATAACCATTGAAAAATCGATGATGCGAACATTTTTATAGATATTACGAACAAAAAAAATGCATCAGAAACCATCTTTTACGGGAAGCACAGAGAAGACGCCTTTTCTTTGCATAATAATGAATTAAAAACATGAAAAAGCATATAAAGCGTAACAGTTGTATAGGGATAATAATCATATCTGAATCCCCGCACTTTTAAAATATTTTCCCACCTCATATCCCTCTCCTTCCTCCCCTAATCTAGTACTACCGAACAAACTGCTTCGAAATCACATTTGCTATTAAACACTACGAACTACATGAATGACAAGCTCGAGAAATATCAAGCTCGCCACACTAACTTTGCGTCTTAAATGTCCTCAGAAAGTAAAAAAGGAGACATGACCTTCCCAATATATTTCCAACAAAATATTACATAAACCCTTCTGTCACAACTTTATTTATCAAAATATGGGGAAGTTGGGAAACTTCAAATCTTTTTACATATGCAAAAATTCATGGAAGGATAAAAAATCCCACATCTGCCATCTTATTGGAAAACACTTGAGAAATAAATAGTTAGATTTGAAAGAGACAAGATCTGTGTAATGAAAGCATTATTCACAATGTTCAGAGACGATAGAACGACAAAAACTGATCCGTTAGTCAAACATTATATGGCTATTGATTAATCGGACATGTTTACTGCGCGTTACAAAACAAAACAAAACATGAAGATTGAAAAATCAAAAAAAAAAATGATAACGTTCAACAAATTTACATACAATACTGAAGATATTTCAGAAAGGAGGAAATCGGGAACCTTCAAATTTTCTTACATATAAATAATCGCTTCGGATATTATAGTTTACTAGCAACATTTTATGCAACAATAGTTTTTTTCGGTAACCTTATTACTATTTTAGTAGAAGAAATTCATTTTATAGTAGAATGAAATATGCCAAAATGCAAGACGACCCTAAAACCAATTAATTAAATGTAATCGATGCTGCCTTCTATATCATGCAGTTTTTCAAATCCACTAAAACACCCCCTGTGATTTAAACAAATCTCATCAAGAAAAACCAAATATTTTCACAAAAAGAGACAAGATCCAATAAAGATATGAAAATAAATTACTCGCCTGCACCTAAGGAATAAATAGTAAGCAAGTCACATTTAGAAAAAGAGATTCATTTCCAGCTGTATATGCAATTTCAGTCCTGAAGTGCCAAAATTTAAAGAGCATAAAATAAATTCCTAGAAATTATATCACGAGAAATGATGAAATTTCTACAAATCCTCGCCAATACAGTAAAATCACCAAGTCTTAGTAAAGAGATAAATAAGAAACATCGACATAAATACCAAGAAAATATAAGAAGAATAAATAAAACTAAAAAGAGACAAGCAAGGTTTTTGAAGTAAAGAAAGTTTGCAAGAATTTATTTTTAATTTGTTGCGGAACAGGATTAATATGTCACCTAAGCCAGGCATGACCGATTCGTTAAGTTTAAAGTATGCTGCAACAATCATTGGATAAAGATAGCATGACAAAAAAATCAACAGTAACTAAATTTTTGATGAAAATGCAGGGAAGCTAAAGGAATCACACATCTAAATAAGTCAAAAAAACAGTCACGTGGACGCAAAATTACGTCTTCGAAGTTTTTTCGAGCACCTAATATGTTGCTACTTTCGCTTGTCAAGTGAAGCGAAAACCAGAATATATTGGAGAGAAAGCGAAATATATAAAACAAGGAGATAAGACGAGGAAATCCAAGACAAAAGGCATGTCATAAAACATATAACACCTTCTAAAAACGCTCTCTGCACCAGATCATTCAAGTCTACTTAGGACTAGTTAATGTAAAGCATAAATATTCTGGCTAGTTCACACTAAAATTTCTTTTTATATCACTGAAGAAAGATTGCCTACAGAGAGCAATCCAATTAATCAGATCATTTTGAAGAAACACGAATAGCAGCAAACCCGGGGTGGTTCTTACCAGGATCCAACCGGACAAGCGCTTGAACTTCATATTGTGAAAGATCCGTTGACGTATTTCGAAAGTCATCATTACGAAAAATAACTTTCAGCATTGTTATCTTCCTTTGCACCAAAATGCTTTAAATCATCGAAGAGACTTTGCTTAATTTTCGATATTTCACTTGCTTCCTCCTATAAACATTATTATGCATATTTAAAAGACAATAAACAAACTGCAATATTTGGAAATATTTACACTGAAGTAACTATTATTCAATAGAATTACTTCATCAAAATATGTTTTACATTCGGCACAAAAAAATGGTTGAATTACCAATTCTGATTCTTAAAGACAAATTTTTAAAGACAATTCTTAAAGATTTCATACTTAGACTCTTTTAGCAACTCATTGTTGAGGATAATCACAAATTTCCGAATTGGAAAACCATAGCACAATTTTCCCAATAGATAAAAGTTAATAGTTAAAAGAAATCAAAAATAACGAAATTATGGATTCATGAGAACTAACATTTACTTGTCCTCCAGAACTTGAGTTGGTGCTGGAACTATTGCCAGGTCCATTACCTTGACTGCCACCAGCTACAGCATTCGGAGGTGCACCAGATTGTGAGTGTACTGAACCAGGGCCACCAACTCCGGCCCCTGCTACTGAACCTGGACCACCCACTGGTGCCTGACTGCCTGCATCTCGCAAAAAAAGTTAGTAAGAAATCAAATGTGGATAACTCATGCAAATCACAGCAGTTGGATGGTTTCAAAGCATAAGACACGTTTTCAAAACAAGTTACCCTATGTTAACTAGAGAAGGCAGTTTTGAGGAAGGCAAGGAAGTTAAAACCACCCGCAACCTTACCAGCAGATGGTATGGCTGAAATGAAAGGGAGGACTGGTAGTTAACATCGTCTACGCCTCAAAAGAGGAAGGTGGGAAATCAAGTCCTGCGAGTAGTCGCACCGCTACCAGGAAATCGCGGCAATTGGACCGTTTTCACTTTGTTAATACTGAGTGCAGGGTTGTAAATTGAAACAGATGCCATGGGGCCTGTAACAAAAATAAACAGCTCCCCTCCTATATTTGAAAACATAGGCAAAATACACAAAAATGAAGCATAAAAAGATAACGAACATTAGAAAATTACACACCTGGTCCACCTGCTGTGCTCGGTGTACCACCGTTCAGTCCACCATGTGTTGAAGCAGGTGACTGTTTCATTTCATCACCGTTCAATAATGAACCAACCTGCGGTTCAGGACCAGAACCTGGAGGTCCAGCTGAACCTCTACCACCTGCTCCAGGAGTCATGCTGCCTTCAGAACCATGCATCACATACTGCAATTAAATACTTCTAACAATATAGCAATTAGCTATTTTTTCATTAAAACAGTAACCTCACAAATACACAGTTACGTAAAACCACGTAAAACCTTCATCCGAAATTTATCTAATATTGTCGATATTATTGAAGAAGAAATGTTAATTTAGATAAGATAAAATACCGGTATGTTCGATGCAGTCGACATCATCATGTAACCCCTCGGATCGGCCTGTCCATCAGGCCCCGCTGGGATTGGTCCTTGGGGTCCTGGTGATGACAACATCGAAGGAGTTGATGAGCATATCGCACCATTTGGCATCATCGCATTCTTAAATGAAGCATATAACCAAGATGTAACATAATTGCTGCAGAGGTTTCAAAGAGACTTTGATGCAAGTATTTCTAATTAGATCAATGAAACCTCGAATATGTTGTAAACAAATCAGAAAATACATCTGTTTGAGAAGTCAGTGCTACTATTATTTGACAGTCGAATATCATTTCCTTCCTTTTTTATCTCAAAAATGGAAAATTTAGCAAAGTCCTAATGAAGTAACAGTGTATGCAATCAACTTTATACAACTTCTGAAGCTATATGCAGCCATATAAACGTCATTGTACACTTCCAGGAAGGCATGGGCACATAAGAATCATAATAATCTAATAAAAATAAAACATACTGGAGGGAAAGGAGTGCCCGTTGGAGACTCCATGTACATTTGAGAACCATATCGCATCGGACCGTTTGGTCGCATTCCCGGAAAATTCTATAAAAGTGCATTTAGCAAAAATTTCACAGGATTCTGTTTCTAGTTCCATCAAAAACTTTTTTTCCAAAATCTATAGCTTTCGAATAGTAAAATACGATACAAATAAGGATATTTTGAGTCATGAAGACAAGGAATGACAATCGTGCTCAGGTGTCAAAAATTCAGTCAATATAAAACGTCTCATACTGCCATAGAATATCTATTCCTCTTCAATTAATTAGCGAATTGTAAAGAATTCAAACTTGTAATACATAAGCATATTTGCACTAAAATGATGTAAACGCACCGTTGGCATACGCATCGGGCCTGCATTTGGAGGTAGTCGCTGTGGTTGCATGGGTCGCATTTGTTCACTAAACATATGAGGAGGCCCAGCACCTGGGAAGCCAGCACCTGGCGGCATAGCACCCGGGCCTGGTGGACCATTTCTTGATGGCATAGCATACCGTGGTGGAACTGGAGCAAAACTTCCAGAAGGAGGCACACCTGAAAATTATCACGACGATTACTGTAATGGAACTAGTGGTTCAATTTTTTAAAGTGGTCTAGGTTATCCATAAATTTTAAAAAAGTCAGTGACGTTAAAATGATTGTTTTTCTGTATCAAAGTTAAAATACTTTATACTGATAGAAAACATATATGTAGACAAAATGAAGAAATATAGTCAAAAATTTTGTTACTAATCCTAATATATAACCTGAAATGGGTGACGACTGACTAGTTGCGCCTGATGGTCCCGGCTGTCCACTTCGTGGAGGATAATAACCAGCGGGCATAAGTCCATCTGGCCCTGGTCCAGGTCCCATACCTAGAGGGCTAGCTGCTGCCGACGGAAACTGCAACAAGCACAAATAATAGTTCAAAGTGAAAAAACAAGAACGAAAATATCAAAAAAGTATTAGAGCAGTTAAACAAATATTTGATGCAATTCATTAAATAAAAGTAAACATGTGGCAACTAACCAGATGAGATCCATGCATACCATTCATCATTGGTGTACCAGCAGGACCTGTAGGAACGCCATGACTTGCATTCATAAACCCCTGCAACCGAAAAAAACGGAAATTATACGTTACCCAAAAACGTTTCTTTGTTCTTTTATAATCGTAAAAATGCCATATAATAACAGGAACTATCAAAGAACAAAAGCAAGTGTCAGAAAAAAAAAGCTAACGTATTCATGAAAAGCTTTAGCTTCTTGTGAAGCTTCGCATGTGTCTCGCCTTTCTGGAGCTGCTGAGTATAAATCCCAAAACAAACTGCAAAGAATTCCGTAACTGATGAATAACGACGAAAATCCAAACACAACGAAATTCTCCTTTTTTTTCATTAAATTTCAAAATCATGAATGTAAACTTACAAGAACCAATTCTGCAAAAATCCTGGTGCGTCGCCAATATTGATTTGCTTCGATGCATTATTTTGCTGAAAAGATCCACATATTTCCGATTTTCTTAATTTCATATTGGTTGAGAAAGGTTAGCATTTTATGATAAATAGCGCTAATGAGTTTCGTTTGAGTTATGAAACTTTCACTTCATATCAACTAGAGGTTTTAACAAAATTCTACAAAAAATTTAAGAAATAATGCACATGAGTAAACTAACAACTCCAATAATCACAAAAAAACTATATAAAAGTTTTATGATTGCAATTTCTAACCGATAACATTTCGCCTTTAAATGATTCGGCAGTTTTTGTTGCACCATTATGCACCAAATATTCATACACAAATCCAGCAAGCCTGCATTACCATCAACATAATCGGATAATAAAACAAAACCTTTAGTGCTCCGATAAATTATCTCTTATAATGTGTAGTGAAGTTGACCAGTAAAATTATGCCCTTCTTCATATATGACAGGACCTATGACGAAGATAAAGCATTTGATACCGAATAATAACTTTCTTGGATGTTCCCTAACTGGCGAAAAAAAAACGCACTTCTCTTTGGCAGCAGCTTCACTTTGGCTTGTTAGTGTTGTTTGAGTTCGATTAGATGGTGGTCCCTTTGGTTGTTGTGCAAACATTCCAGACAAAAATGATGTTTCCTTTCAGACTGCTCTCAATGAATCAAAGGAAGAACAAAGATGCATAATAATAACTTAATATAGTACCGAAACCTCTATAAAATCTAAAATAGTAAAGTATTAAAACGTTTCATAATTTAAATATATCTGTGCATTTAAGCGTTCTATTCACTACGTAGCGCCAACGCTGAAGCGTTCACATAAACAATAAAAAATATTTCATAGATAAGCACTTAACTTTCCCAACTTGGCGAAATGATTGAATAAAAAAATTAACTAATGAAGAGTGATGATAGCTGCAGCATTACTGGTCATCATAAACAATAAAAATGTTCAAAATCGCATGAAGGGAACCATTTAAATACCATTTCAAACGAAGCCTCACTGCAACGGAAACTAATTGATTAATATCGGTGATGACTTCACATGAAGTCTGGAAGAAAATCAGTAGCAAGTTTTGTCAAAAAATCTAACAATATACAGATCAGAATGAACAGAGTGAATAATTCCGATTATTGCATAACTAAGATTAAAGGAAAATATATTTTTTTATAGTCAAATCATTACTTAACCATTAACTAAAGCCAATCAGCACTAGTAATGATACAGCAAACAACTGACAGAGAACTAAAATTGGAAGCGGTTAATTTAAAATAGCTATTACCACAGTTTATCCATCATGAAGCATTCACGGTGTAGCAAAATAAATGTAATATGACGGTAAAAAATTAATAAATAAACTCTATTAGATGGTAAACGATTACAAGGATAACGGGAAATAATCAAATCTGTATTAAGAAATTATTAATATACTGAAGATATCAAATGTGAATATTTACAATAAATCTATCTATTGATGATACATTCCCCAATATCGCAACTTCACAATACATTTATTTGCAAACATGTAGAGATGAATGAATTCTCATCATAACAGTAACAGTAACAATTGAACGAGCAATAGCAACAATCATTTTGCAATAAGCATTTAATTTAATCGACCTAACAACAATGAACGAAATAAGAAGTCAGTAAGCAGTAGTAGCAAACATTAACAGAGAGCCTCTCATACGTCCCTCGAACCGATGAATTGTGAAAATATATGCCAGCAAAACACGTCAACAACCCATCCACCAAGACACACATACACATATATACACACACACGCACACCCACATACATACACATACACGCACACACCGATATATGAATAAACTGGACGACCCCCAAGCTACTCACCACGACAGCAATAACGCAAGAAAAGAGGGGCGCTGTGCATCTGGCGAATGTCCAGCCGCCCTTCTATATCGATCGACCGTGTCTTAGGCAGGCGCATCTCACCCTACTACTATTTAGTACGCTTTCCTCTACATCTCATGCAGGGTCACTTTCCATCTGCAGCTCTCTCTGAGGTTTCTCGGGGGTTTCTCGATGACACTATCCTTCTTAATAAGTGGATCACATCCTCTCAATCATCATCACCACCCCCAAATATCATCTTGTATGTGTCTTTATGTACGCCTACACACACAAAACAAACATGGAAGGGTTGGGGATCGGTGCTGTTGGATTATTTCACGTACACACAGACATAAACAGACACAGATATATATATACACACATACACACATTCACAACTACCTCTTTGTCGACATTGCTGGGGGACTTACGGCTTGACAGGATTGTCACCCTATACTACCCCGTGAGTATTTACAGGGATGGCATCATAGCATGCATGCATGAAACACGCACCCATATACACACACACACACACACAATGCATGCCATTCATGATGGTTGTCATATCGATGAAACTTAACCGGAACAGTCTTGAAATACACAGATTCAAATGAGTGTTTCGAAACAGGCGGCAAGTCATTTACACGAATCGAAGGCCAAGGCATACTATGTGAGACGATAGCTGGAAAATCATTTAGATAGCATTGTAACACAAAAACTGATCCGGTCTGTTATCTGCAGTTAAGGATTATCTGGAACTGCAAGGATTTCTTTATTTTTGGATGCTTAGGAGAAATTACACCTATCAAAGACTTCAATATAAGTTAGCTTTCCCTTCATGATTATATAAACATAAAACTGAAATTCAAGTTATTGATCACATTTCCGTTAATCCAGAAGATGAGGACAAGCGAGTGATTTTTATAAATATTTTGCAAGAATGACTTGTTCTCGTTGTTTTAACATTGTTATTCGGTGAGTAATTCTTAAACTGCAAATGCTCGTATTTCACTCTCGAAGTACAGATAAAAGATCTTTTCATGTTTCTTGCTCTCATATCATCCAGTTAGGCTAGCTGGCATTGAAAATCCTTGCTAGTAGAATTCCTTGAACATTACTTGAATATCGGAATATTGCGCGGAACAATTCGTTAACGAATATTATAACAGATCTAATCTTCTTATCAAAAATTCAGGTATAACCCTGAAAATTTCCGCGAATTTTCACCATTCTTTTTCCGTGGAAAGGGTTTACAAGATGTTATGGGAAATGAAGCGTAACTTGTTACTACTAGCAAGCTAAAGTTCCAATTTCAGAGGTGATCGTAAATAACCTGCACTCAATTCATAGTAGATCAATCAATGTAGGAACGAGAACATGAACTGTCGTACAAGTCTACATAATTATGTAATTGATTTCTTGTATAATTTCGAAATTGAAACGAGGTTGCCTCATTATTTGATCTTAAGAAGTAGAGGATCGGGAATGAAAATTTTTGAAAAATCAACCTTCAAAGAACAGTAACCATTCGAAATTCGCATTTGTAATTCTGTTGCGAATTCGGAAATTTCAATTTTTAAATTTTATGTCTTTTTGGTTCCTCCATTAAATTATGGTAAGAATTATTAAAAATTAGTTATTTCTGAAATCTTCAAAAGCGATATATTTCTGCCCACTCCTCTCTAAGTTTCTTTTAATTTTTAATTGGAAAAAAAAAATGAAACCATAGTGAATTTCTATACTGGTAATTTCTGGAAACAAAGAAAAAAATGAATCCCTCGCCTGAAATTAAGAAATAGATGAATACTTTCTTCCTGTTGAACAAAATGTAAATTTAATTCCAAAAATTTTAGTGTAGTAGGTAGGACTCCTTTTCTCCTTTTTAAATGTTATGATTGAAGCTTGTGGAAGAATTTTAGTAATGCTTTCCACAGAAATAGCATCTAACATTGCTAGCGAAGAGTTCATCTGCGCTATTGTCGTCCAGTGAGCGCAATTATGATCTAAATGAAAATGATGACTTATATCTCTTTTGATGTATTTTATTAAAATATAGTCAAATAAGACTATCAAGTATCTGGAAGATGTTTGCCATAAGGTCACTGATGGATAGTAATAGAGGACTAATAGGAATTGGAAAGTTTTTCACAGAAAAAGAATATTTTTGGAAATTTTTGAAATGCCCGAAAAAAATGATAAATCCTATCCATAATATAATCTGTTGCAAACGTAGTAGTAGTAATTGCTGAGAGAAAAGAAATCATTGAAGAAGTTTCATCAACAATGATCGATGAACGTTGCTATCTCATTCGAAATGCAAATATTGAATTAAGTTTAAATGGAGTGAATAAAATGCTCGCAAAATTGCAATGAAATGTGAAACTGTATCTAAATAAGTTATATTTGATGAGATTAGGCATCACTTCTATAAATTAATTTATGAATCTTTCAAAATGATAAGTTGGAGTTAGAATCTGTTTCGCAGTACTAAAAAAAGATAATATGTTTCTACTTTAACTTGTAACCTAAGTGAGATGACCTTGACCCTAAAGATATCTTCCTCTCTTTCTCACACACACACACACACATACATACACACACACTTATACAATGACTTCATTTTTTTGAGCTTCATATAGTTGAAATAGAAGGTATACGAATTATCCATAAAAGAGAATCCTTCAATAGCATAATGTACGATGGTCAGAAGGAAAAGCGGCATGAGAATCTAACAAAATAAGTCTAAGCTAAAATCCGAAAAAAAGTATCTGATGTTATGTGAAAAGTATTCATAATAATACTCGCTGATGATGTCAACAATGTTTGTCAAGCATTTGGCCTTTAGTTGTCGGCCTTCATCCCTGAAAGGTTCAGTCAATTTAAACTTGATTCAATATTATATTCCAGTTAGGATAAGAAAAAAAGAAAGCAGCCAACGGAAGATGAGATCATTGGATTGGAAAAGAAATTATCATTTTATTCCTGATAATGAATTGTCAAGTGTTCATCAGGTTCTCTTAATAAATCTATCTGATTCAGCAAACAATAAACAAATATATGATCAAAAGTCAAAGATTAAAGACCACCGTTATAGAATTGCCAACTGCTTGACCTTTAAGCAATTTAATGATAACCGCTACGTAATTCTACCACCGTTCCAACGCTACAAATGATGCATGTTTCATATATCCAACTGTATTAACATTCCAGTCCTGTTCCACAAGAAACGGCTGTTTGATAGGTTGGAGAACGGATTATAGCCAAATAACCGATAATTACTACAAGTATTGCTGCCAAAAATCAAAATCTGCAACCATATCAAAAAGTTCACACATTTGTTGGCTTATTTACCCTTGCCACATGGGATTGTTGCTAGCTGTGAATGACCAAAAACATAAAGCATTTTTTTCAGTGAGATGATTCAGAAAGTTTAATGAAAAATATATGCACATGGACAATGCAATAATTGTCTATATTACAGGATGGAAATAGTTAAAAAGCCAATTACAAGTAATGATTGTTTGTGTTCATCATTTGGTGACAGTAATATCTTATTGGTTGCAATAATTTATTTATTGATAAATTATATCAAATTATCCATGGAAACCATTCTACGAATCTGGACGAATTCACAAAATGTTTTGCGGGGTCACTTACTATGTTCTTGTTCAGAAATTAAAGTTATAACGGTCATCATCTGGTTCCCTCATCCTAGACATTTGTTTTCTTTAACATTTCAATAGTCATTCTTCTGGCCACGTCACTACGAACGAACATCTTCACTTCTTTAAACATGTGATTAATTAACTTGGTACCCCCACTAAACAGTAGTTACTTCTAGTAGAAAAGATTGTTAACAATTTAAATCAATCCATATGCATGATAACAAAACAGACATAATTCAGTATTTATGATAACAATAAAAATTCAAAAGTAAAAATCAGACAACGACAAAATTCAAAGGTAAAAATCACAAGATCGGAAGTGCAAAGTTCTATGGTATTAGATTAGTTACAGGATAATATTATCGGCTAAAAATGTTGCCATTTTCCAAGAATAAATAGACTGGCACCGACTGTTTATTAGCTTCTCTTCGTCATACTTATACAATGAAGTTCTTTCTTCTCTACACCTGTTTTAACATTCTAATCAGCACTGTCTGATGAACTATCGCCACGGTAATCTGCTACTAGTGCTAAAGGTTTACTGCATACTTCTGACTTCACAACAGGAACAAATTCATCGTTCATATCGGCTAAATTCATCTGATCAGCGTACAGTAATTCTTCAGGTTCAAGCTTGACATCAACCAGATTTCCCTGAGAAATTATGTTAATAGAAATACATTTTTTCAAACTTTAAAATATATCAAAATCATTGAGTCAGAAAAGCAAAAATAAGTGCAGAATGGGGAACTTCCATAAAAGAAGAAAGTTCTTTAGGTATTTCGAGTCTTTAAAATCCTTTTAAAGTATTATCTATACAAATTATTACCTTGTCCAGAACACGTATTTCATTATGCTCCTTGTTTTCGTATTTTAATTTTTTGACAATGCCAAGACTTTCGGCTATTAGTTGTTCCTGTCCATTGTGTGCAGATGACACAGTATCAAAAGCATTTCTACGAAGTTTCATAGACAATAAGTGCTTTTGTGCCATATCATTCTTCGTTGAAGTTGATGGTTGACAACTTGAAAATATGGGCTTGCTTAATATCGCCTTACGTTTCTCTTCAAACTGTTCTTCAGAAACTAAAAAATAGCACAGTCAATATAATAAAAATAACGTTTCTTTAGAATGACAAATAAATCATATAGTTTTCACTGAGTTATTTCAGCTAAGGCTTATTCGGAACAGCAGAGAAAGTCCATTGTCTACATAGCTTCAGAAATCTTAAAATTTTTCCAATGTATAAAATCGTTCCGTTGGTCTCTTTAACTAGGAAAAAATGTTAAAATGTTACGTAAATTTCATATTTTTATACCGCAAAACTGCAGCAGCGAGTTTTTTATCCTCAACATTTTCTGATACTAGCTTAATGTTCAAAGACATCCTCTTCAGCAAGTCTTCATCTCTGACTCTTTCCTCCTTCAAACCATCTTTTTCAACCTGAAATGACATAATTTGTAACAGACTAAAAAAACAGAATATAAAACATATAGCATGAAGAACAACAGAAGTTGATCTAGAATGATCTTCATTTGAAAAAACGCTACCTTGAATGACTTCCTTAAAGCTTGATTAGCGGCAAAATCATCTCGCATCCTTTCCTGAATCCATTCCAATTTACCAATCTTATCGGCTGAACTTGCTGCCTTTTCTTTGTCCTGTTCTTTATGCTCAACCTAAATTCTACAATTTTTCATGAAACCCAATATCTGTTAACAAAAATCTGCACCACTATTGGAATTCAACTATACGGCTCTATTAGTTAATTTCATCTCGATTTTCTTTTGAATATTTATCCCTCCTATTTTTTTGTCACTCGTATTATTTGAAAACTACAAACAAATTAACATATAAAATTGCTGTAATATAGTAAACTAAAATTAAACCTGGAACATTCGATCGCTTTCCAACTGCCTGCTAAAACCTCGATCAACGGCTCCAAGCTGATCGATCGTAGATGGATCATACCGTTTCTCCTGTCGACGACAGCCCTCCACAAGCTCATAATCAAAGTGCTATAAAGCTTTCTGCTTCAAAATAATAGTAAACACAGCAAATTAAGTGGAAGGAAAATAATGTAAAGCATCACGAAGCATAAGAGTTCAGAATAAAAGAACACTCCACATCCATAAAAACTTCTGAGGTTGTTTAGAAAAATTAACCTCAGGATCTGTGCGTATGACGAAATAGTTGTCACAAAGGTGGCATTTCATACGGAATTCATATAATGGTGTCGTATAATACATTCCGATTTTCTTCTTTTCAGCATTATACCGTACACCCATCCCAATATGATTGTTGCAACCAAGACACCAAATATTGAATGGCATTTCAAAACTAAAATTGAAAAAATAAAATATAAATATCTCATAATGACTTGATAAAGAATTCAATGGACAAAATTTGTAAAGGTAACTCACAACGTGTAGAAAAATAATTAATGATATGAATTTACATCAACTTTGAATTAGCAATCTACTAAAACATAAGAATTCTTACAATAATATCAATACTTCAGGAAATCAAATGCAACATACCGTATAATGAGAATCCCCTGCTTGATCTTAGCAGCACGTTCTCGTAATGCATGTGTCCCATGATAGCTGTTTAAACTTTTATGCTTCTTATAATCAAAGTCCGGCGGATAATAGAAATTCTGTCCTTTACGTTCACCCATACTCTGCAAAACTTTGTAAAAACTTTCAAAAATATTATGTGAGAAACCTAAGAAATAAGAAAAACAATTCCTTCATTCAAAAAATGTTCACCAATTCGGGAACAATCAATTGTAACTATCAAATGTGACTGTCCAACCTTATTTGGAGCAGAACTCATTTAAACGAAATACATCCCTCTATTGAAAGTGAAAATATCATTATTTGTAATATACTACAGTTAGAGCAAAATTCGAAATTATTTAAGAAAATCAACATTTTATTACAAATGATTCTTACAAAATAACATAGCACCATTTCTATTAACTTCGTTATTTTTGAGGATATATAACTTATGAATATATATATATAACTTATGACTTGAAATATACATTCTTCTATGATTTGTATTATCGTAATATAGGATTAAGATACACAAAGCTTAGACCAAAACGAAATTAAAGTAATTCTCACTCATTTTTATTTTAACCTATTGTGGCACAAC
>CAKAEH010001060.1:0-106083 GCA_916381525.1 Cercopithifilaria johnstoni
CACTCGTGTCTTTTTTTTCGGATACGCATAAGAATGCATAAAATGCAGAAATTTCTTGATGTAGGAAAAAAACAGATCGGCTGAATTGATAAAATGAATAATTTTCGACGATAAAAATAAATAGCTTGAATTATTATTATTATTATTATTATTGTTACTACTGTTATTAATTTTCCCCTTTTGTTTTTCCAGTGTTTATGAGGAGTAAATTGTAATAGTTATTGAAGAGATTATATTGCAACTCAAAGCACAATATCTATCTGTTCATGACTTTGATATTTGCCCCAGTTTATTCGCCTATTTAAGCTAGATTTTGTTGCTCTGATTTGGATTGTTTGAAATTCGATTTAAATTAAAAACTTGCTGTCCAAAAAATATATCTGGTGCCGAAATTACAGGTTTACATACTTAATTGTTCGGGATGCCTCCAACCGGTTCCTTAAATTTGTCACTTCAGGTGGCCGGTAATGCGACTGTAAATACAACAAGTGGAAATGATGATGAAAGGATCTGGTTAGTCTTTTTTATTCTGAGAGGGAATTTTGAAAAGCCCGTGAAATCCGAATTGATTTCCTACCGATCGTTCCAGGAGAGACTTGGGAGAGCAAAGAAACGTTGTTGTAAAAGTGGGAGGTGGAAGGAAGAAATTGGAAAATATCAGGTTCAATATCTTGCCGAAAGCATATAGTTGGGAAACAGATCTCTCGTTGTTAGCATTTGCTAGCTGCTGCTTTAAAAAAAAATAGTCTGGAGTTGTAAATAAAGAGATTCGTTTGAATTCACAAGTCAAATGATTTCAGGACTCAAATATTGTCAGAAGTAAGCGCTAATGGTGTAAACAATAACGCACCAGGAACGATTCTGTTCCTAGGTAACACCACCAAAAATTGCGTATTAAAAAAGAATGTTTATTTCCCAATAAGAAATCTTCGTAATCTTTGTAACCTTCGCTTCAAATAAAGTAGGCCTTATTTATTTAGAATTCAATAAATATTCGTCGTAGCTGCTAAACTTTGGGTATAGTTATTGTCTAACAGAAAATGGCCACTAGGAAAATTAAGGCTGAAGGAAGCGTGAAATAAAACCTGGACTCAAAAAAAATATAGAGGGAAGTGTTGTAGAAGGTAACCAAATAATTTATCTCAGTAGCATTTATTAATGAAGTTCAAATTGTAGAAACTTGTTTCCAAATAAGTTATGCTTTGCATTGCAGGAAATAGACAGAGCGGTAAAAGTTGGTTACTGAATAGACTTGAGAAACGGGAAACATCTGGCCGTGGTTCTGCGCTTGAGTACCATTTCTTGAATGTACACACGGATTACAGGGATGTAAGTTATGCGTACCAGTTAGCTTCGGCAGGTATGTTTATAAAATTTAATTCTATTATTTTTGCTTGATCCGTAATCTACGGTAAAATTTGTTATATGAAAATGCCTGGTTTGTGTTAACCAGTAAATGAATCTGATATCTTGGAACTTCAGCAATTATTGCGAAAAACTTTAGATAAACTCGTAAAATATCTCATTTCCTTCCATAATATTTTATTGTGCATCTCTGCATACTATTGCAACGTGTTACCTGGTATGCTTCAGCTTTTCAATTTTAGGTGCCGGTGTTGCACCCGGCGAAAGCGTAACACTCCCTGTATGGGTTTTGGATGGTGATTTGGCATTCGCGCCTTTAATGAAATTTGCTTTAACTGCACCGTTAGGAAAAAGCATTGTCATATTGTGTGCGTCGATGCAAGAACCCGGAACTATACTTCCATCATTGAATAAATGGGTTGAAGCGATAGGTGACCAGATCGAAAATATATTTGATAAAACTACCGTGATGGATGCTCGTAGATCACGTAAGGTCCTTTGTAAAATTCGTACCGTGCATGTAAGTTTGCTTAATTCCTGTCGCAATTTTCGTAAAACTTTTGTTATATGCTATTTCAAATTATTAGAGATGAAAGAAAGGAGAGCTGTCAGGTTTTATATTTGGAAGGGATGCAAAGATCATTTCAGAAGAATTATTTTGGCAAGAGTATGTCGAACCACTGGATAGCTCGATGCAGAGTGATAAAATACCATCTATGGAAACAGAACATGTACGTTCATATTTTATGATATTCGTACCGTGATATCTTGATTCAGTAGGTGAATGACTCTTCGCATTCCATATCTTGTTTCTCTGCTTTGCTCAGCCTCCTTTGGTTAAAAAGAAGAAAAAAATGGTTCAAAGCTTTTGTTCTAGGTATTACTACCGTTGGATCAAAATATCTTGACTCGAAATACAGGTGCTGCGCTAGTAGTTGTGCTAACCAAGAGTGACTTAGCACATACTGAAATGTCTGATGATCAGCTCGATCGCCTACAATATCACGTCCGCAAATTTTGCATGGCACATGGAGCTGCTTTGGTAGGGAACATCACACATTTTCGATCGCCTACAATACCACGTCCACATTTTTCGTCATCAATATTTCGTTCAGATACATGTATACACGAAAGTTTTTTCATTCATTCCTTGAAACGTACACGGATATATTTCAGGTTTACACATCTGCCAAAGAGGAAAAGAATACAGCTTTGCTATACAAATATCTTGTTCATCGAGTTTGTGGAATGCCATTTACAACACCTGCTCATGTTGTTGACAAGGATTCAGTATTTGTGCCAGCAGGTTGGGATAATGAGAAAAAGCTGGATATAATCAAGGAAGCAATCCCAGATGTGGACCATCCATTAGAAGTTAATTTCCATAGATTATTTTGGCAAAGTAAATAATTGGGTATTGCACGCGCATTTGATGGTTTTGAACTAAACTAAATACTTTAAGCTTCCATTGAAATTTGAGTGTATTCCTTAATAAGATTATTGAAGGTAATAGAAAAGTTGAACTCGTGGTATTTACATTCTAGCTTACTTTCAATGCAGTTTACCAAAAGAATTCATGCATTAAGATCTTTTTCTTCTTTCACAGATGGTGCATGAAAAACAGTCTATACGAGACCAAATAATGGAAGCGGAGGAAGAGCAAGCGTTCCTACAGAAACTTGCAAGTGTGGAAGTTGCATCACCGAAACGAAGTGGACCGCAGAAGCAAACAAGCGAAGGAACAGATGGCAATTCTCCTCTTGTTTCCTTTTTCAACAACCTTCTTAGAACCAAGGAGGGTCAGGTCGGTTTTTCTTTCGCGAGTTCCTTTTAATTGAATTGTCTATTTGAGATTGCTGAACAAAGGCCAAGCATAAAGGATAGGCATTGCTACTTTCAGGCTGCGCAGACGAATCGTGCAGTGGTTGATCCGCAAGCGCAGTTACAAAGAATGCTGGAACAAGTAAACAATTCGGCAACATCATCAGCAACAAAATCGAACGGAGAGCAACTATGAATGACTTCAGAGTTAACTTCAATTCAGCAGCAGTCAGGAATGTGATTTAAAACTCAAAAAAGTACTGCTAGTTTATAAATTTTATTGCAGTACATTTGCTGGAAAGTGAAATAATTTTGCTTCGAGATTGCTGTTGTTGCATGCGAAAGTCTTAAAATGTCAGTGACGATTTTGGAGAAGTTAAATGATCTCCAATTCGTCTTTTCTTATTATTTTAACTGAATCATGTTTATTTGTCCAATTGCTGTTACTTGTCAGTATTGTCGCAGTGTTCCTGGAGAGGTGAAACTTTCACCGGAAATTCATAATTGTATAACTAAGAGATATAGTCTGGAGTCTTATATCTTCATTTCTAATTGCACCCATTTCTTATTTTAAGTTGTATATAAAGTTGAAATTGTCGGCTCTAGATGCCGTATACTTCATGTTACGGTAACTGTTTACAATGTAAATCACGGCTTTCTCTCCTTTTAATGTAAAGAAATTTCTATTCATCCGAAATTGAGCTTAATCCATGTATTAGGACTAATAAATTTTCACCCCGAAAATTCAAGAAACTAGGGAATCGGTGAAAAATTTCTTTCCTTCACCCTCAGTGAAATTTCGGTTAAGTTCATCCTCTCTACTGTATATTTTAATAATAATTGCTTGCTTAACAACAACTCATCGATGAGCATATTTAGAAGAAATTAGTAGCAGTTCACAAAAAACGCGACTTTCATTTCTTTTTTTTCTTGAAGGATTGTAATAGGTATTATATCCTATTCTGTTCCTACAAATTGGCATATTCTAGACGACCTTTCGCAAATGGCTGGAAAATTTCGAGATCTTCCTGGTAATTGCAGTCAAGCTCATAAAGCTCAGCGCATGCCGATGGTTTGTAAGGTACCAAATCCAAGCACGGATGTAATACTCGTTTTTCGATCTTCCTTAAATTATTCGTAAATTGAATTTTTTGATAAAAATAGTAACGAAGAATTCAGAAAATTTGTATAAAGAAAGCTACAAAAGGAAAGCTACTTTGCTCGAAAATTTTCAAATTGTAGAAGTCTGACACGAATATAACTCACAAGTGTTCGAGGATATCAATAACTGACTCATTCTCTAAGAAAATATCCACTCTGTATGGTAAAGATCGCTTGCACGGGAAACGACGAATATTTACAGTTGTACCGGTTGGTAAAATACTTCGCAGAATATCAGTTTCAGACCGATGTGGATAATACTGCATTGAGTTTGGCAGGCAACAGAGATAGATCTGGAAGAGAATAGGAATAGTAAATTTGAAACAATCAGTTTTTCAAGCAACCAGAAAGCAATCAATTTTTTAATTTTCGGTATCGAATCTTCGATAAGTTTAGAATAGATTTGTTCTAAAACGATGGTTCGTTCCCAGTTATAATATCGTAAACGATAGTGCAAGCAGTCGGTAAATCAACCAGTTCAGCGAAGTGTTTCGAATCCAGAGGATAATATCAAACATTAAGAATAATTGCCTGACACCGAAGGTGATTCGACTACTGCGCTATTTGGCACAATCTTTTCTCTACCTCTGATAATGCATACGCATCTGATGAATAGACTAACATCAGAGCGCCAAGAATCGAGGATAGGTTTGAACTTACAATGTATTTTGGTGAGACATGACCACTTGCCACTGAGCCAGTGCTACCTGAAAGGATCCCTCCGCTTTGATCTAACTTATTCCACTGGACTATAGAGAATTAATTACCAAGATTAAGCTAAGATTTTAGCTCAGGAGTAAAGATGCCGAACTTATTAAGATAAGTAAGTAAGATTGTGAAAAGCTTGTGAATTGCTGACTGAGCATATGAATTGCTTGGAAGGGAACGATTTTTCCTACTATATGGTAAAAATTAAACTTGTTGAAGTAATCGTAACCAGCTTATTGCTTGTATGCTTCAACAATCTTTTTCTTAGCCCGAATGAAAAAGTGAGATGTAATAAACGTATTGAGACTACTTCAAAAAGCATATTGGTGATAAAGACGAACTTTGCTGATCTGTCAAAAGATTAGCAGTTGAAAAATGGTCTGAAGATAATGAGATTCAGTAATGAAGCGTCTAACTTACAAGTGGTGTTTCCGAGAATTCTCTTGTAAGAAGGCGTAAATTACCAGATTGGCAGTCCATTTTCGGTAAATTCTTCTTCCACCCATGATCAACACTACGTAGCCACACCATTTGGTTTCCAACTTCCGCTATTACAACTCGGCAGGGATTGCAAGCAAAGTTATCAGAATAAGCACAAGCTAGGGCTGGCAGCAACCATTTCTCAGGAACAATTTTTAGCTCGGGCCACTAAAACAGTATTTGGTTATGTTTAGAGAAAAAGAAAGATAAGTTTCTAGAAGTACCAACGGTAATAAAACAGATTGAACAAAACAACTCTAACTATATAAGGAAATGATACTAACTAATTCAAACTTCAGTTAGTTCAATAGGCTGAAAAGACTTATGATTGACAAATAAATCTCACTCGATTTTAGCATTTAGCCTCGAACTTTCCCAAAAACAATTAATTTACTTAAAAATTCAAAAAATTTTTAAAATACGGTTTTAGTAAGGCGTGATATTTGAATGTTGGAATAATTTCAAAAAGAAAAGGAAATTCTGAACTTGAGCATGTAAACGGAAAATAGGAACTGAACATTGGGGTAGGCATTTTAATAGAACCTTGATGAATAAGTGTTTTTCCAGCTTCTCGATTGTCTTTTTGTGATATTCACTATGTAAGTAAATGAATCGGCTGTTTTCAATATGTGAAATGTAAAGTGGTTCATCAGTGATCGGTTTTTGTAATCTGGAAACTTCACAAGCTATTATTATTAATTTTGCAAGTTATTATTATTATTACTTTGTTATTATTCTTTCCTAGTCATTTGAGCCATTGCTTCAATTTCTCTTTTCTAGCATCAATCCCAATTTATTTCATGTCGCTATTTTAATTAAAATTTGCTAACATATTCTCTGGATGAAGTGATAATTTTACCTTTCCAAGTGCAACACATGTGTAGGTTGTAAACATTCATCTCCGGAACTCTCCTCGTTCGTAGAATCATTTGAAAAATCGTCGTTCTAAAACCTAATTTTTAAAACATTTTATTTTCTTGATTTAAAAAAGATATACTCGATATATTGCTGAAGTGTAGCTAAGGTTATGATTTACAACAAAAAAACAGATGACAGGAAAAGTAAGCAAATATTTTAGAAGTAAAAAGGGGGAAAAGAAAGTGAGAGCTACGACATATAATATCTTAACCTCATTGATATTATTTCTAGTTTTTTAATATTGGATGTCATGCTCACTGTTTTATATAAAAAAAGAACTTTCACTTCTAGCATTCTGAACAAATATCGTAGCAAATTGAAATAAAAACGAAGTTTGACATCTCAGACTAATTCGTCATCAAATAGCAATCGACATATTGCACAGAATATTTATATGATTGAATTATCAAAACCTTTAACCACAAACAATTGCGGAATGATTTAAATATCATGAACTTTTTCAAAAATACGATTTTGTATGATCTTGACGAGAATACGCCATTCTATATGACAAAATCATCCGGAGAGAAATTTAAATTGAAGTGGAACGAAGTAGATGTCATAATTAAATATCAAAATAATAAAAGGTACCATTCGAGCCAATTTTTTATTCCATCTCCTTTCTCGCGCCGCTTCATGCTCGGCATGATCTTTATAACGATAAAACAGTTTGCCGAGATTCGTGCCTTGCACCGTTGGGTGATACAAATTGACAAGAAATGGTATGGAGGAAACATCAGCAAGTTCTACCCGAACAATATTACCACAAGATTTAATTAAATTTTGGAATGCATTCACTTTTTCCACTGTTAAATCGTTCATATCGACGCCTGTTGAAATAGCGTTATTGTTTCTTTTTTCCTAATAATAATATAAAAATTATTCTTTGCTGCTATGTCAATGGAATACATGTTGCATGCTTCATCTAAAATGATACTTTTCCTCATGCGTATTGATTGGTGTCTCATAGCTCTAACAACTGTTCCCTTTCTCTTTCGCAAGAAATAAGATTTGAGTATTTGGATAACATAACCTACTGACGGAATCAACAGAGGCACTGAAAGATATCTCTGGAATTCCATGTATGTATTTTTATTCAAGCCTTCAGCACTTATCGTTTGGTTTTTCTGTGTTGGTATGATTGCGTGTAGGTAAGTTAAACTTAACATTATGAAAAAACCTCATACTATCAAATTTGTGATACGTTCTTTAAGGCCTCGAACTGGATACTAATTCAATATGCTAATTCTTGTAACTTCTGAAATTATACCTTTCATACGACAACGTACAGCAAGCGGAGGTAGACGTCCAAAAACTTTAAAAAGAGGCCTAACATTTTCTATTTTGGCGAAATTGTCGTTACCGATATCAACAAGATCTATTATTACACCATTTCCTTTATTGAATTTCAAGATCCTTGCTCGTAACCATTTCAAGTTATCGACCAATACCGCGCACGGTGCACCGATACATATTTAAAAACAAAGTGAAATTGTAATCCTTCAAACTTCTAAATATTACCTGATTGCCACCATATTCACTTTATTAGCAAGCCTAAATTTTTGAGGGAAAAGTCATACCTGATCACTTGAAATCATATATTCGTTCTCGGCACTGTATACAGCCTGCATTTGCCGGTATAGTCGCTCACGGGCGCGGTCTAGTGATTTCGGCTGTAATGAAATATTTCCATTTTATAACCACAATACGGAGCTTTTTTATAATGATATAATATACCTCAAACACGGTTAATCGCGCAAACTGGACTCAAAATATCAACTGTCAAACTATTCCACTTAATCTATTCCCTAATATCTCTGATATCTCAATGATTACAGATGCATACGGAAATTTGTCACTACTTGAAAAATTCGAATGCAATATTAAAATAAATTGACCCCAAATTGAAACTATTGAAACCAGTTAGAATTTTACTAAGTCAAAATTAACAAAATTTCATTCTTTGAACAAAAAATCACTGAATCAACATACTTGAATGCTGAAATCATAGGGTGAAAATGAATTCGGTAAATGTGCGTAGAAAACAGGAAGTGTAGCAGACGACTGCCCTGCAGGTGCGCTAGCAGTTGTAGCAATATTGTAATGGTAATAAGCAATCACCTGCGGTTCAGCATATTTCCAACAATACTGTGGAAAAACTTCAGCCATATCTAAAAAATTTGAAGATTACAAGAAGCACAAATATTAAATGAACCAATTTATTGGAAATTTCATTGGCTGCACTATCTCAGCAAAACTATAAAATAATATCATTGTGTTTTGCTTGATTGATTGGAAAAGTAGAAGCAAATAAAACTAGCCAAACTTATCACCTTGTTATTAAAATACCGAACTTACCTAACTCATTTACAGCTTTATTATTAACCAACAATCAATCATGACACACACCAACACAAAGTTCTTAACCATTTATACCTCGATATTAAACATTTTTTAGAACAAGAATTATCAAAATCACATACATCGTAATTTCCATTCCGGATCTTCTGGAACTTCCACCAAATCGCGGCATTCATCCCATTTCATTTTTTCCTTCCTGCCTACCAGCAGCAACTCAGAGTTCGAGTCAGATGAAAAGCCCCTCCCAGAAGTTAATGTAATTTGGGAAATATCAATAGTATTAAAACCAGCCATCTTCGGTAACTAATCTTCAGCGATACTTCGCAGCAACTCTATTCATCAAGAGATAAGTTGCAGTTCAATGAGCTATTATTCAAGAATAATTGGTACATGTTGACAAGAAATTCTAAACGACAATTTCCGAATACCCTGGAACCGGAAGCATGAGAGGCATATAAATGACCCTAACACTGCATTGTTAAAAACTTCGCGCGACCACTCGAGAAAAAACTCCATCCACAGTAAGCCTTGAAAGTTAAACAAACTGTTACAATCATTAGACTGATCATCTTCATCTCATCTATCGTTAGCAGAAACTCATTTTCTCATTCTCTCCTTTTTGTTTGCTTTTTGCTATTTCCCCACCTTCCCATTTTAATGTTTATTATTACTCAACGATTTACCGAATAACACAGTGGATATCCATGCCCATACACATATGAAACCAATGCAATTCAATTTATTATGAAAAATATAATGTACAACGAAAAATCAATGGAAATGGGAAATCATATCCAATGCATGGCAATTATAACAACATTGTACAAAGAGACTATATATTATTTCCAAACGTACGATTTCAAAGATCGAAAAAATCCCATCTGGAAATAGAAAAAAATCCTAACCAGTTCTTACTAATCTTGATAGTATTGCCTTCAATTTACAAAGCATCTTTCTCTATTTTACTGCACTTGTCCTTTTGAAGACAGTTGCATCTTCCGAAATCACTTCAAAATGCTGTTCAGTTTTTCATATGTAAGAATGCGAAGTTTCGGAAGGGCAAGTTCACAGGATTTACTGATTCTATAAACAAAGGCTGACTACACGTATTACAACATTTGTAGAAGCAGATACCTGTGCACGCTAATTTCATAACGAATGACCATTGAAATGGGTGTCAAAAAATGAATCCAACTGTTGTACTTCATCATTTTCGTACTCCTCAAAAGCACTCTCAAAATCAACATATTCGATGCGTGATGTGGATGCTTCTAGAAGCTGAAAAAAGCAACAAATCAGATTCTACTTTTTTAATAGCAGCAGCTCAAAGGAAAAAAATTTCTCTTCAATATTTATCACGATCCATTAAAAAATGACCTGAGTTCCTCAACTTCATTATTCATCAAAAATATTCAGTCGTAGACCTGACTTTGGAATAATACTATAACAATAGCCAAAATTTTGATATTCCAAAATATGAAACTGTTTGGAATATTTAGATCCTCTCCAAAATATTAAAAAAGCCAAATTTACTTCGGGCATGCGTAATTGCTGAGTTGAAGAGCGCTGAAGAGTGAGAGCGTCAGTTTGGTTTTCCTCATGCACATAATTTTTAAATTTTCTATGTACCAGTGCATCAACTTCTGGATCGTTAAATGATAGAATAAATGGTGCATTCAGTTCACGTTCTTTTTCGATTTTAGTTTTGCTTTCATACTCAGATACAGGAAATGAGCATAAGCTTTCTGACGGAATTGACACTGATGCTTGTTCACCTATAAAATATAGAAAATTTTAATTTCTTTCTACCCTCTAAAAGAAGAGTTCCTTCAAAAAAAATTTTAGATGTGTTTTGGTGAATATGACTTTCATTCATTCTACTCACACAAACCTGAGATTTTATGCTAATAGCGAGATTTATTAAATCACCAACTGTTAGCTTGGAAAAAAAGGTTCGTTAAAGATTCAGCTTAACAATAAGAGTATAAAATAACAGACACAGTTTTATTAAATAAATCACTAGAAAAGTTGAGCAAACGCTGAAGCTTAATAATTTTTAAATATGACTGAAATTCGAGAAATTTAGTAAGAAATCTAAAATAAAAACACGTTTACCGTTTTTGTTCAAGTGAGTATACTCCATGGTAACAGGTTCGAAAACTTCCGGTGACGCAGTAAATGGGGCAGATGCGATATGCTGCATTTTACTGTTTACTTCATCACCCTGATTATTTCCTATTTTAGAGCGTGGTAATATGCTGTCAAGCTGCAATCATCTGATCATCATAACGAATATGTATTCATACAACTTTTTTATTGAGATTAATTGAATCTATAAATCGTAAGAAACGGAAACGACGGAAAATCAGCAAGTCATACGTATTTGAACATTGAAGAAAAACAAAACTTACGTCTTTGATGCCAAGACGATGGGCGATCTGAACACGTAGCGCATCTGGATCAACAGCCTTCTTGAGCGTCTCCAAATCTAGTGCACTTTCTTGACCAGACCGCTTCTGTTGCATACGTCGCACGAGACGCTGCTGCTTTACTGGTATAGATGGCACAAATTTCATAATTTTACGCTTGCATAGCTCAGAACCAAGAGCATCCAAGTATTCAGCACGATTGTATCGTAAGTTGTATGCCGTTACCTATTAGATAAGCATGTTTCGCCGGGTTTTAGGGAATAGCAGACGATGCTAAAACTAAAAAAAGAAGCCAAAAAAAAGATCTGGCTTGGTTATCAGCCTAACTTGAAAAAAGGTACTTTCAATCATACTATGTTTATAAAATAGAAATTGCAAAAGCTATCGAAGTTGTATTTGCAAAATAAAAATTACAAAAGCGTCTAAATTTGTACGACCGCCAAAATGCACGGGTCGACGCCAGTTCAGTGAGTCGAATATTTCACTTGAGATCATATCAGGATGAAACTTTGAAGAAGAACCTTTCCTGAAAAATGTAATTTAAACATTAAAACCGCTAAATCTAGTAATGAAAGAAAACTACTAACATTAAAACGATTGTGTCTAGAATAACGACGTAACAGAAATACCATTGCTATTATTTGCAATATTACGCATAAAAAAGGGAGTAAATATCATATCTTCTGAAGTAGAAATAAAATATGAAACAAACTTTGAAGCATGTTATGAAAAAATCTTATGATTTTAAGCTATAAAGGAACGATTCAATGATGAAATCAGGGTTTCATGGAGGAGAACAGGATTAATCAACTTTGACAAGAAGTTATGCAATGAAAACTAAAATCCTATGCCCTCATTATTTCTACATCTTTAGCAATTACGGTTATCAGTCTCATGGCTATCTTTAGCACTATATGATAAGGAGTGATCTCCCTTTTAAAATTTAAAGAAAAACTTACAGAATAGATATCCGAGGAGCCGGACTCGTCTCTTCTGGGCCTTTAATACCTTTCATGGACTGTTTTAGGGCCACTTCTACAGCTGCAATGCATTTCTGATCTGCCGGCAAATTCGGTGGCAAGGTAGGTCGATCAGCACTATTAAGCCGTCGTTTCCGGAAGAATGGTCTCATTCCCACACTCGTAGTCACTTTTGCCGAGATTTTGGCATCTGAATCATTTCTTTCAAAATAAGATGGACGTCTGTCAACACTCTGTTCTGAACGAAGATCTGTTATTGATTGCCGCTTCCGGATATCTATTTCCATCTTAGGCCATTTTTGTAAATAATTTTGGATCGCAGCGGACGACCTTAGATTACTGACGCCTTTCAACAATTCTTCAAGTGTCAAATCACCGAAATCTCTTTTTGCTTCTTCTAAGGAAATTATCTTCAACAAATGATGCCGTGTCTCTCCTGCACACAGTGGTGAAGATATTGCTTCATTTTTTATGAAATCATGCTCCAAAGCCACTCTAACTACTAATTCCTTTATCAAAGAAGCGACCACACCATCATCGTCGACGACCTCTGAATTCAACTGTCGTTTTTGTTTTAAGAAAACTTCCCGTATTTGAGCAATATTTACAGATTCTGGCATTTTCGTGTTCACAGACGGCACCACGAGTGAAATCCGATCTATCGAACTCCTATTTCCTGATACAGAATCACCACAAGATATTCCATCAAACTTCTCTTCGAAAGCAGCACTTTGCTTCCGCTTTCTTATAGTTTTTGTTGATATTTCAGAATTAGATTCAGCTTCCTTTAAATCTTGACCAGTATAAGAAATGCTATTTTGAGGTGTTGATCGTAAAACTTCAAGAATAACATCATCGTTATTTGAATGTATCTTTTGCGAATTTACTCCCTCCAATTGTTCTTGTTGCTGTTGAGCAGGAGAATCTCTTTGTGAACAAAACTGAACGAAAGAATCTGTGAACGAATCCAAAGGAAAATCTGTGGTAACAACACATTCTGGAACCAAGTCCATTTCCCACGACTTCGAATCACACACCATGTCTTTTGCTCTTTTCCCCGTATTATCTGAATTTTCCCATTCGTAATCTTTTTGATCTGAATCACTAGGCTGACTATTTACAGGTGGCAAGTGGATGTGCTTGACCAATTCAAATCTTTCTTCCATATCTTCTTCATCAATTCGAATCTGCCGAATTGGAACTTCGGATTCCCAAATTTCCATTTCATTTGGAACATACTTAAATGAAATTACATCTTAAATTAAACATACTTGAAGAAAATTAGATATGTAAAAAAATAGATTTGCAAATGAAAAAAGAAAAAAAAACAACTGACAGGATTTGTTTCATCTGAGAGGTAAGGTGCACTGAGAAATGAATCCTGACTACATTCCTCATTCTCCGTAAGTGCGCTTTCAGGTCTTACTGAACTGCCTCGTGTTGCATGACCAGAAGATGGTGTGACTGTACCAGAATTATTCTGAAAATGAAGTAGTGTAATATATTTCTTGCTTAACTTAATTTGCAGATTAAAAAAGTAAAAAAAAAAAACGAACCTTTTTGGCATTACTGATGTTTCCCCGATCCAATTTATCTCGGAAAACATTTGGATAGAGATACCACAAACGTTGTGGTAATAAATGAATATTTGGCAAAGGTATATAGCCTGTCCTCATCTGTTCTTCTGTCCTTCTTGTCCAAAAAACTTCCCTTGGTATCCATAACGGAAAGTGGCAGCTCTGAAATAACTCAAGTATTTCCGTTAAGTACAAAAATTTTTCAAATATTTTTTCCTTTTTTAAGTTAGTTTTCTTGAAAACAATAATTAATGAGTGATACAATCGTAATGGAATCCAAAGATCTTAATCTATGTTTCAATGATTTCTCACTGCATTAAAACACCATTCTGCATTGAGATTTGAAATGATGACATACACTTTAGACTACATCTTCACCAAATGTGCAATATACATTTCTAAGAAACCCTGACATTTTAAAATTCTTGAATATAGGACTGGAATTACTATCAATTGATAGAAAAACAGCAACAAAAATTCCTATCACTTCTTAACTTCGCTCTCTTGAAGCCATCGAACAATTTTTTATTAAAAACAAAAAATAGAAAAAAACTTAACAAACCTGATTTTTTATGCCTCGACAAGTCCACCATATTCTTTGATATGTTTGACCATTTTCTTGATAAACATCAAGTTCGAGTGCTTCCAGCCGTTCCGGACATTTAGGGCATTGCAGTATATCGAAATCGTAAACCTAATTTTCACAATCTCAAACTTAGCCATTACCAAGCAGAAACAACTATCTGGGGCAAAAAAAATCAATTAAAACACCATTAAAATCAAAACGTAAACTGAATTGATCAAAAAGAAATTAAAAAATTTACCAAAGTGCAAAAACAGAGATTTAAAAAACAGATCCTTACACGGTTTTTATCGCGTAGCTGATAAAAAAGCGATGCAGTGATATCGTCCAAATTCGAAGAAGCAGCAGTAACTGGCGAAGAAGTCATAGCTGTACCTCAGATGTCCTCCCTTAATCAGTCATTTGCGAAGAGAGAAAATGACATCACAAAATCATCGACAGGAGGATCACCGGACAACTTTCTCCCCATAATTGCTGCACTAAGAATGTATTCATCATTGTCGCTCAGTGAAGCGACTCTGGTTGATTATTCAAAAGTTGGAAAATAATTTGAAAACTAACAAAAAAATTAATAAATTTCATACCATGAAATTCAACAGGCATCTCACTTGAATTTATACGATTTTAGGTAACTATTTCTTTCCACAATCATGCTTGCAGGAAAGAATTTTAGGGAAGCCAGATAACGGTAAACATTACAGTTCCAGCATTTAAATTAAATGAAGTGCATGATGTTTCGCGTAAATTTTTTTGACGACACCGGCAGTTATTACGGGATTACGGTTAACTTAATAATACAGTATAATCATTGTTAAAATAAATGAATATGTGGAACTGCTGTAATACCCTGGTATTAATAAACTTTAAAGTTTGAAATATATTTTTAAAAAATCTGTTGAAATATCCAAATTTTCTCACATCTTCAGAAGTTTGAACTGAACAAAAAAGTTGAATTTCATGTGAGATGAAAATTTAAAAGTGAAATAATTTAAGCGAAACCCATCATAAGCATACCATTTTCTAATTAGTAATTCAGAGAATTATTCTGATGCAATGTTGTAAAGCATGGAATTCTTTCAACACTTAATAAAAGTATGAGTAAACCGCTTCTTTATCACTTTTCTGCTTTTGTCGCCACAATGACCTCAACGCCTGAGAATGAAACCAAATAATGATATTACTTTAAATTACATTGCCAATAGGTAGGACACTAAACCATCATTAAACGAACCATAGCCTATATATGACGAATTTGCAAGAATGCAGTTTGGAGATTTCATGAAGTATATTTGGAGTGAACAAACACGTGAAGCACATGGGACATATGCTTTGGGATAATTCCGGAAGTCTATGAGAGATTATGAGATCTTTAAACCATGAGTACATTCATTAAATGCTATAACAAGCTTGAACTAATAAGTAAGACTTAAACACAGGTGTGAAATGTACACCAACACACTGATGGGTATCAACGTAGCATACACCACGCATGCGCAACTTGTCTCCCATGCCAACTACAATAAGCGCCAGCCATGTGATCGATGTGGTATCGTCTTTGGCAGTATTCCTCGAATCTTTAGAACTAACTGATGGCTGAGAGGTCTTAGACATCTTGAAATGATATATCAAGTCTTTGCATTTATACTTGGACGTCAGATGGATATGGGGATAAGTAATCGGTAGATTACTGCTAAGTATTATGATTTAATGATGGTTACCTAGCAGTGTCCACATGGTTACCTCTTTTACAGTGTTACCATATTACGCCTCGATCTTGCCTTTCTAACTGTAGTCTTCAATGGCGCACTCAAAAAGCGCATAATAACACAATTGAAGCTTTCATTTTTTATAAACAAAAATTATCGAAAGCATAGAAATTTCTGTTTGTACATAAATTTAAGAAAGAAAATACACAGAAAATGATTGATGGCTTGGCAAATGAATTTTAAATTGGAGCTCACTATAAAATTACTGATTAAATTATCTAAATTAATACCTTTCTGCCTGAAGTCACTGGGCAAATGGTTAACAAAAATTTAAATTCACACATTGTGCACAAAGTGAAAGTATGAATGAAAGGAAGAACGAGAGTTTAAAACGACTGGGTAAAAGTTGTGTATACTGTTAAGCAATCAGAAGATAATATATGTGGCTGAGTTAAAAGATCAAAATTACAGTCAGTACAGCAAATGTAATGGTTGAAACTCAAATTTCTATGTATGAGGTTTCAGCGGAAATCTCCGAATTTTCTCTCTCAACACCAAATCTAATTTTCAATCTTCCCAGGAATAAAGTCGATTTTTTTCTTTGTGTATTATTAAAAAGAAATGATACAGGAAGTGATAATAAAAAAATTGCTTAAAGAGACAACAAAGTTCTGGGAAGCTCTCCTTGACTCTTTTCCTATCTCTATTCAAGAAGCTCAAATTCATCGTAGCTGTCGTTCACTTCACCGAGATCTGCATAATCTGAAAAACAAACTATAAAGATAAATTCAACAAATTTTACTCCATAGTGTCCTGGTATCTACTCTAGAGTATTTGAATGTAAATAACCTTTAGCATACTGAAGAAAATCACTGTTTATTGTATATGCAATAAACAATATACAGAAGATGGTGGAGATTGATCAAAATTAATAATCTGTTTCATTCTGCTGTGCACTCTTCGTATTTGGCAACAGATTCCTCTGTCATATCCTATATGTTTGCATAAAACTAAGCATAGATTAAATGTTTTAAATTTCAGATCATTCGCTACCAATTGATTGCAGGAAGAAATAGCTGATTAAACAACTTGCCTCGTAGTTTCGTATTTTCTCCAACATACGGTACAAATTTCGGAAAATTTTTTGGCCTTGTTTCTAGCATTTCGAACAATGGCGGTGTTGAAGCCGGCAGTAAGTGCTGAAACATAAAACTTTCGATAAAAATCAGTGGAGAAAAGGATGAATCCGAGACTAACTAGAAAATGTTGTGGAAATGATCTGGTCATGTCCCACTTAGTAAACAGCACCATTCGCAGCCGCTGTGCTAGCTCATTGTAATCGTCTTCAGTATGACAGAGAAAGCCAAGTGCCAGCGATGGATCCACCTTATCGATCTTCGTACTCAGAATGAAGGGACAGTGATAGGTGCTGTCTTTGAATTCATCATTTTTGATCTGTAAAGGAATAAAAATATGAAACACAGAATAAAAATGAGCAGAAAGCAGAGCAAAAATGACAGGATATAATGGGTAGTCAGGAAATACGCATAATGAAGTATTGAAACGATTTAAACATTACCTCAACATAGCCATCACGTTCATCTTTCGTTGTCGTAGTTTCATCTAAATCAACGAAATCCTGACAGAAATGAGGGTCGAGATAAAGTAACTAAAAAAAAATTTTAAGTGAGGCATCATAAAATTTTGAAATTTTCATGACCGAGACCATGGATTTTGCGAACTTTTATTGCTAAATTCTCCGATTCAAAAGATTTGGCTAAATACGACACAACTGCTTTCATAATTTTTCTGAAAAGATTTCTGAAAATCTATTTCATAATTGCTTTGTTCGGCAAAACACCCACTGGTTTTACGACAAATAAATAACTGTATCTCGCAATAATTATGACATACATTATTATCTGCAATACCACAGAAATAAAGCGCATGATTGGGTCGACCACCAATGATGCCAACACACTGTGGTAATTGAAAAAATGTCTGAAAAACTAAAAGTACTAAAATGTCACAACTTGTTTTTACCTTCTACTTCTATCTTTCACCATCTCAATTTACACACATTGTGGGCATAAAACGTTATTCTAGCCCAGCTATAGTCTTTAAAATAGGCCACACAGCTCTGAAATCATATCTTTCCCTAATGTAGAGCAGAAGAGTCGTGAAATTTAATTTTTTGACAAATATAAGTAATTCCTTAAAGGAATTCTATGAATGAGGCATTTCTTACAAACAGAAAATGCTGCTAAAAGATGTTTCTTCATTATTTATCGCTTTAGAGATTTCTTACATTTTCAGTGATTAAACGAACAGAAAAACAAAACCTGAATGGCAGGAAAGTAACAATGGTTGATTGTATTTAAGCCAAGTCTAAGTGGAATGATGATCAGCAACGGTCGCCAATCTTCGCTGACACCACTGTAACTGCTTACCGAAGAGGTTTCACTTCGTGTTGGAGATCGAGTTAATTCTGGTAATATCTCCGCTTCTGTAAGATTGACCAAGTTATTTAGCAATTTTAGTTACTTTATGAAAGCTGCAATTCAAAATATTTTTAAACGCCTTTTTCAACATGAACGTGAATGAAATAAGCATTTACCAGCAGGATTAATAGCATCATGATTATCATTATAATCACTTCCTGTCTCACGCCGAGACCTATAACAAATCAAAATTTCAGCTAGGCAACTGATAAATAATGCCAAAATGAACAAAATGACAGCCCCTAAGCCATAAAAGTTATGTCTTAAGCATTTAATTTACAGTAACTCTTTGCAAAAATCAAAAATGCAGTGAAAGCTTTAAAAATTTGATGCAATGAAAATTAAAAGAATGTGTCAAAATATTAGTTTAAAAAATTGATAGAAGTTAAAAGTACCCAGGTTTTGGGTGAGGAGGTCTAGTAAAAGCCATAGTGCGTATATCGCTTGTTATTAGAACATTATCAAGAGCTACATGCACTGCTAGTCGTGACCACTGATCGTATATGACCAACTTTTTTAGAACCTGGGCTGCCGTGTTCGGACCAAACCATTCTCCAATTTCCTTGCCTTCGGATACTCCCATATGTGCTATAAATGGCACAATTTGATCTCGAAATGCCAGAATATGGACAAAAATTAAATCCGAATTTTAAATATTGAGTATTACTCGTTAAACTATGAGAGTACACTAAACCCGGAACTATACAACAATTCATGCACTTCGTGACGCTTCAATATATAGAAGCTAAATTTTTACACATTCCATTTTCGAAGTTACAATCGAACTTCAACCTAACCCTCGAATCCAGCAACCTTTTAAGTTTTCTAAGTTAAAAGAATAAGCAAAGATAGTTAAAAGCAATAATTAAAATATTGAAAAAAAATGATCAATTTTACCTATTTGATGTATTGAAAAAAGGCAATTCTTTTTATCCTGAAACATACGCAGAATGCGCTTGTATTCTGCCAGCTTAACATCTCGATCCCAAAGCCAATTACGACCCAGATGTCGCACTATCAAAACTCGAGCCAACAACATTTGACCACATCGCAGCATGCATCCCCAACCTTGATCAGTTGTTGGCCCAGTGCCACCTATAACAAAACTAAATTGGCAATTAATAGAAGTAAACGGACATCGAAAAAGATCATGATATGCAAAAATGAAGCAAACAATTAATCATGCTGCGTAAATAAAAAACAGCAAGCATCAATTTTATTGGACACGCCATGGGTTATCAAACCTAAATAATCATAACTTACCAATGGGTTGAAAATTTTTCCGGTATGTAAACCATAACAATGATGATATAAATTCTTTGATGCGTCCCATATCTACAATCAGAAAGTAAACGAAAAAATAAATAAGTCTAATAAAAAAGAAAATAAATATGTCACTATATATATATTGCTAACACAAAACTAAGTGAGCAATATTGAATTTATTTCAATAGCTTTTACATGAAATAATAATAGCAAAATAATAACAAGAAAAGTGAATTTAGAAAATTTTTACTTTTTTAGAAAAAATTAGTCCCCATTTAATGATAGCTTATTATTGGCTATAACTACTTTCGTTTTCTCAGCAGCAATAAGCATGTCTCTAGAAATGCTCGCATTTCAATCAATATTGATGTCCAGCTTCAAATCTTAATTTAATTTGAAAAGTCAATTTTAATCTATTTGAAAAGAGTTCCGCTTTCCCCTAATGTTATAGAACAATATATTTGCGGTTGATTCAAGTAATGACTTAGTTAACCTCCTCTTGATGTGAATTTCTCGCCTAAAAGATAAACTGGAAGATTTGAGTCAAATAAAGCATAGTTTTGAGCATCCGAAAAGCCCGGATCCAACGTAAGATAAGTTTCCAACATTTTGCTCACTGTAGGTTTCCAATCCGCAAATAATCGCCTGGAAGAAAATTCTCAAAAATTTCAAAAATCCGTTAGAGAAAAAAATTGATATTTGTATTTAAAAAGGAAAATCTCTACCATGCCTGTCAGTTTTCTTCTTTAAATTCCTTTAATTACATGTTTCTTTTGTTTGAAATTAGTGTTCGACCGTACCGCACCTAATTAAATAATGAATGTGTATCAGGCAATCAAATCACTTTTCAAATAGATGAAAATTTCAACTAAAATTCATCAGAAAAGAGTTTAAATAAAGGTTGAACTCATAGCTAAGCTGTGTAATACATATTAGATAATCTAACATGGATATCGGAATTTTACGTACAATTACCGATACTTTATACGGCTTATCGCGAAAAAATAACGGTGAAATTGTGATACGTAATATATACTGTCTTATTTTTCTTCCTCACTGATTCAGAGATAATTAAAGTTCATTAATTACTCAAGCTTAGATCATTCTAACCAAACTAATTATTTCTTTATCTGCAAAACAATAAGAGGTGTAGCAGTCATCTATGATCATTATTGTAGAGAAGATAAATGAATTAAACGCTATGAAACGATATAATCTTACTACCAAAAATAAATATTTCATAAGAAAATTATAAGCATTTTCGAGAAAAGTGCATAGAGAACTTCACGATAACAAATAAGCAAAATATGAATCGCCTATTTTTTATTTGAAATTGAAGCAAAATTTTACTCGCAATGTAATGTCATATAATCATGTTAAATTATGTAATGTAATGTGAGTAGGTGAATAAAACTTGTCCTATATCAATTGTTCCATGACATTTCTAAAGAAACATTCCCGCATCTCACAACTTCCTAATGATGTGATAGTTTTTTAATGAAAGGTGTGAAATGTAGAAAATAACGATGATAAGGGAGAAAAAGAAAGAGAGAGACATACTTCGCTTCTTCATGTACTCGCTCTTTTTTTAGCCTTAGTTCGGCTAACATCACCTGATAATAATAAATTGCTCCTGTTGACCATCAAATGTTGCCCGTGCGTTATCAAAAGTTTTGTTTTACTGCTGAAAAAATGTAAAGGATGGAATAATACAGAAGCACACGTTGTATTTTTAACATTTCAAATAATTTTCATTACTTCATACGTAAGCCTTTACGTCTAGAACACGTTAACAATAATAAAATTCCACTAGAAGATTTTCAAACGTATCCACTCGCTGTGGAACAAAAAAAGAAAGGAATACGTACAATGGATACATATTTCCTCTCAGTAATATCCTTAATTTGGACTATTTTCTTGTCTGTTCGTCTAATCTTCTCTATTTCCCCTCTGCCTATCCCCCTTCCCCTCTTCCCGTTTTGCTATGTTGTGAAAGAAGGAGACACTTCGTTACTATTGCAACGATTTTCCATTAAGACCCGACCATTTTAACGTGAAATTATTTTCCATTGAAATGATTCTACGCGTATTACGCGGTTCCGTTGATTTCTGCTATTTGTTGAGTATGATTTTTAATTTTTAACTTTGGCGAACTTTTCGATATTTGCTTCTTTTCTCTGTTTCAATGAATTTATGGCGCTTTTGTAATCTGGAATTATGAGCACGATATTTGAGAAATGGATAATATTTTTGTTCGTATTCTCGAATCCTGAAATATTTTCAGGTTGTTCTGGTTGTAAAAATTGATAATTCCAGAGGTTGGGCAAAGCGAATTAAATGATATTGTAGTCATATGAGCGAAATTAAATGGTATTGCATTATTTTCATACTTCCAAATGAAAGATTTAGACTTAGGAAAGGAAGGATTTAGGAATTTATGGTGAATGAGGTTGTGTTGGATTGGTATTATAAATCTTCCAACACTGAAAATTTCACGGAACTTATTATATTTCATGAAATTTGCATAAATTTTATAAAATTCACAAGATTTTGAACATTTCAGGCTTTACTGGGTCATCATATACTTGCCTCATTATTCACCTTTTTTTTCTTGACCAAAATTCGCAAGAGATTTTCATTGGTCGAGATTATCCTATGTGACCGGTTAGTTCTTAGTCTTTTGAGTAGTATTAACTTTCCCTTCACTTTTTCTCTGATGGCTCCGACCAAATATAGTTTAGTGTTATTTCTCTCTGTTTTTCAATCTGCAAGTTACATGGCTTTTTAAACAACACTGACCTACTTAGTGACTTTTTTCTAACATATATTCAATTTTTGCTTTTGCAGTGCAGCTCTCTACTTCCAGAATGTATCTTTTATATTTTTCACTAAAATTTCGGGAGAAATATTTCAATCTGACCTTTGCTTATTTCAGCATTAATCCTTTTCGCCCTTCCGCTTCCTGTTTTTGATCCATTACCTTCTGTTTGTCCGTCTGTGCATTGTCATCGTTTGATAACATCTCAGAAATTTCCAATTCTTCAGGTTACAGCGATATTTGCTGCCATCAAATGCTATTTTAAGGCAAGCATCTCAATCCCGTTCAGTGAAAAATCGAAAGCGTAAGCATCCACGGTAGTGTTTATTCCTTTGGTATTAAATTGATCTTTTTAATTCATTGTTGATTTGATTTGGTTTCTGGGATAATCTTCTGATGTCTTTTTTTTGTTTATGCAGCGATGAAGAATCTGATGCTTTGATATTGAAAAAGATAGATTTGAATTTGATGACAATTCCGGTGAATATCGCTGATTTGCAACGTTTGCAGTTTTATGAAACATTTATTTGGTCTGCTGACTTTCTTGGCTTTACTTTAGTAAGTTGAGGTTGCAATATCTTAGCTTTAATTTGTTATGAATGTATTTTTTTTAAATTTGTTACGCGATACTTGACAGAATTATAAAAGGATTGGAAAGTAGTAGCGACAGACACAAAGAGAATAAAAATGTACAATGAGATATCTGCCTCAAGTAAGCTTAATTTCGTTCACTTAACTGTTAGTTAGCTTTGTTTTGAAGTAGCTATTATTTCTGGCAATAGTGGAATTAGCTTTAGTTTTCGAACATAAAGCGTTTCTTCGCTTATCATTGCAAATAAATAAAAAACAAAACTTCTTTATACAAAAGAAGTTTTTTTTTGTATGAAGAAGTTTCTTTTTTTATGAAAGGATTGGAAAGTAGTAGCGATGTTTAATAATACAAAATTAATATTATTAAACACGAAATTATTAAAAGTGAAAAATTATTAAGCAGTGCTGTTAACGACTGTAATCAAATAGGAATGAATTTTTCTAGTTTATGTAGAAATTGGGAAAAGTATAAATGGAATTGCTGTAACAAAAGTTTTCTACAGAACCCTTGTAATATGAGATACAATCATATAAGGAAAACAACCAAAGCAAGATTTATGGATAAGAAATAAGCATGTATCATAAGTGAATGCTCTCGTACTACTAATATAGTTTTGCTATGTTCCTGAGTATTTGTTGCCTGTGTTAAATTAATTCTCTAGATTTGTAGGTATCTTACGTTATAAGCGAATTCATATGCTTTATCTTTCCAAACAATACAGATTTTAATATTTCCATCATATGGTTACTCTTTTCGGTATTTTTCCTACTCCAGGTATGAATTATTTTCTTTTTATTTATAAACTGTTAAGAATTGTATTATGGTGGCAGAATTTTTGAGTTATTTCAGAAACAGATGAGCTGCCTAATTTTATCGTGTAAGATAAGCTTTTAAATTATAGAGATTTGCTGAAAAGAACTCTTCGGCAAATGAAATTATTAGGATTCATTAGGAAATGTTATTTTAAAGAATGTCTTATTTAATGAATTTTCAGGCACTGACTTTAATAGCAGCCACATACTTTACAAGTAATGTTGCCATCGGAGAAAGAAATTTGGTTATTTCGATAGCGTTTTTGTTTTTCTTGTTCTCATTAATGTTAATTATGTTCGCGGAGCGTCTCTTTGATACGCCCGTGAATAAAGGTAATTTATTAAGTTTTCAGCACGAAAAGATAAAAAGGTTCTTTGATCGTGATGAAACCGGTAATTGCGTTAGCAGTTATTTTCAGTTTCAATAATCTAGTTTTGAAATTGTTAATTCCAGCATTTGATTCGCTGAAAAATGCAACGACAAAATTTATGGCAGAAAGCCGAGTTCCAGATTCCATGTCCCAACATTCGCCACTTCTCTTCTTTATCTCTTTGGCCATCATGTTGGCATTTTTTGCTGCTCTGCTTGTTTTTCCTGGTTTTAGATATGCACGCATGTATTCCGACGTTGTTAAAAGTGCTGAACGACCATTTGATAAGTAAGGTTCTTAAATATTACATCCAAACATTTCTATTAATATTCTGCACATAGTAAGCGTTTTTGCGACCGCGTAAATGTTTTTGAATTTTTCTGAAAATTTTGATCTGATGTTGTTTAGCTGAATTTGCCATGAATACACTTATATCTATGATGTTTGATCATTATTTTCAGGATTGAATGTTAGTTATAGGTATAGCGTTAAGGTAGATTTTAATGAGCCGCATTATTACCTTGCTTTTTAATAATTTATTACATTTTCATTGTCGACATTTGCTTTATGGAGAGAGAAAATTTTCTTCAACATAAAAGTTCGTATTTGCCAATCTCGTTGTTTATTTACAAATTTTAGAGTGGGATAAATGAGCTGTTTAGAATAGCAGGCAAGGGAAATGCTACTTTAACATTGCACCTTATGATCCTCTACCACTGCAAAGATTTATTTTATGAATGATANTTTTATGAATGATATAGATATTCATCCATTGTAACTGTGAATTTTTGTCATCTACATCATACTAATAATATGAGTCATTATTTCAGGATGTTATATCATTTTACTTTTATGTCACAGTTTCTAGCATTATTTTTATATTCTCATCCTGCAAAAAACATTCTGGTTTATGGACCTAAACGACTGTGAGTTCTGTTTGTTTCAAATAAAATTTTTTTAGAAATTTTTCGTTAAGAAAATGCAGGATTTTTTTTGCTATGTGAAATTGTTCTGGATATTAACGTCTAGCATTTGTGGATTGCTAAGCTGCTTAATTTATATCATCTGTAAAAGAATTTCTCTTAGTTATGTCAGCTAACTTTTATTTCTCTTGTTTACAAAATGTAAAATGTCATAAAAATCATTAATATGCGCATTTTACATTACCTTTTTGGTTTTATGATATTTTCAGGCTGAGTGAATCTCAGATGGACATAATGCGTATATACATCGTTATTCTAACTGCAGTATTACGCCTTTTTCTCTATCGGCCTCATTTGCAATCATTTCTAGATCAGTCTCTGATCGCCCTTTCCAAAATCCACCGCGAAAGTGGTTGGATCAAGACATCAGTGCTGCAAATGAAGGTGAGCTGGATGTTTGTAAACTTTCAATTTTGGTGGAGTGAGCCATTGGTGGAGCGAATAGAGGAATTAATTTTTTTCGAGGAAGTTATCAATTTTTAAATTTTTAGTTCCATTTTTTTGTCATTTCATATTATTCTCACAAAAAAGCTATTTTCACCTACCTTTTAGGTGCAGCGTTATTTCTATTTTTTCAATATTGCTGCGTTGCACTATTTTGTACCACCTCTTCTACCAGTGCTTTATGCTCTAATATTGAAAACAACATGTGAGTTTTGCAATAAATTGTAGAGTTATTAATTTGAATATTGAATAAAATTTTTCGTCAGTTCATAAAGAATGAGATATAAGACACGGAACAAAAAAAAAAGATTTTCTGATTTTATGTTTTCTGGAATTTAAAATCTAAATTTTCGAATTTAGGCGGTATTTCATGGACTGGAATGAATGACGAAGCTGCTCATTCACAAATGCTGTCTACGATTCCTACAGGTTCATTACGAGCGCTACTAAATGCCACCGTGCACCGAGGACTTTGGTCAATCTTAATTGTTGCATCACTTAGCACTAATGCAGCTTTCTCTCTAATGGGTCTTGTTTATGTTCACCGTTTCGAATGGTCATAACGTTAATGCTCAAAATTATTACTCGCTTGACATGAGCTTTCTGTTAATTTTTACACTGAACTAAATTTTTTTTCGTACTAGATTGCAGTGAATATTGTGGTACCTTCAAAAATACCGTCCATCTGTATGACTTATTATCAGTTAATTTATCTCATAATTAATGCAGTAGCTACTCCGAGTTTGGTTCAAGTTGCAGAATCTAAAATAATAATTGTTTGTCAATGCATTATGCCCATACTAATTCATCGACTTGACGAGATTCTATTTGATACATGTACTTTTATGGGAGCATTTCAAAATATGCCGTAGATTTCAAGCATTTCATTTAGCGATTTTTTTGTGATTAGAGTTCTGTTGTTTTTGCTTGGATTTCGGGTCTAGAATTCGACGTGTCGGTTTATTGTTATTTTTGTATCCTTTTTGTTTAGTTTTCCGTTATAGTTTACAATTTTAAATATAATATTATGATAATTATAAAACTATAAGCTGCATTATGATAATACTGAGTATTATTTAAATGCGGGTTAGAGATATCGTGTTAAAATAAAGTAATTATATCAATTAAATAAAAGATGCATTGTTATATTCATTCCTCTTTATATTATTTTTAGTATGGATTGATATCTTGTATTTATTTTTTGGATAAATTTTCAAAATTATTGTTTAGGATTTTTGTACTGTTGCCTTATCATACAAGATCTTGAGGTTTGATATGTTTTTATTGAATTCCAATACCATCTAAGATTTGATCTGTTAGTTTTTGTATCACATATTGTGCAAGTTTAGCTGAGAATGACGGAAGCACTCTCTTTAATGTACGGAATCGATTTGCCAGCTAGAAGTATTGTTGGGCTTCCAGCGGAGCAAGAAAGGACTTTATTTCTTGTTGGTACTCTATCGTTAAAACAGGACAATCAGGCAAGTCTCAGTTCGTGTAGTCTTAAAGTGGTAGAAGTTGAAATAATATAGTGAAGTTTGTTGTTTTTCAGTAATACCAATTTGAACGCTCTATTTCATGTTTGTAGGACAAATAATTGGGTGATGACTTCTTGCAAATATTTCAGATAAAATCCTTTACTGATATTCTTATTCATTTTCGCAGCTACCTGTACAAATATTTTTTACCATATTTTACTCTCAGTCAGACTTGGTTTTTTTGAGGTTTGTTTGTTGGAAGTCGATGATGACTGGCTTCAAATTACCAAGCGGTCATTTAATCATCCTGCCGGTGAAATTTGGTTTATGTCGAGTTCGCCCGTTGATTCGAACGTCGTTGCCACATGTTATGTTTCTTGTAAGTATCTGATCATTATCATTTTCTAGACCAGAATATATATAATACTGATATGAGACGGACATAGAAAGGAGAGGTTACAGTTGTTAAGAAAAGCAATTAGTATGTTTTCGAAGGTTGAAAGGGCTAAGTTTTATAAAAAAAGAAATCGAAATAACCTTTTTAGACTAATAAATCTTGGGAACAAATATTCATCTGGCAAGATCACTTTTTTCGCATGCTTATTTTTCAAATATTCCATTCATATTCTTCTGGTAAAAAATATGTTTTTCGGGGATGACACAATACGAAGTGGTGTTGGTTTGTGGAAAATGAATGATGATGAATCGAATCTTGTTGAGCTTGTACAATATGCACCCCCTCCTAAAACTGGAAGATGCATTTCGTAAGTTTGAATGTATTTATTAGAAAAGAAATGAAAACTGATAGTTCTTATTAGATTACTACGTGTTTTTAACCAAATTTTGCATAACATAGCTTTTTAATAAGACCTTGATAGCTGCCTGCTCTTTAATGTAGATTATATTGTGATGATGCACACAGAAGTTCTGCATAAGTAAGTCCCTTGGGAGGCAAATTTCTTGTTGTAGTCCGTCACATTTATTCTATTTAATCGCCACTTCTTTATGATTTGAATAACATTGAATATTATTCGATATTTTTTCTAAATTCAAATTTTAGACGAAATTTTCATAAATTTTGAAAGTTTCAAACTGGAGAAAAATTTGTTTAAAGTTAGCCTACACAGCCCACGTTTAACTGTTTGCACTATCAGTTCCTCCAGTCATATGTGTTTGAGTAGTTTAAATATTCTTTGTCACCTTTCGACTATATAAAATTTATTTCAAGAGCTGAATTCCATCCGAGTGGTAACAAAGTGGCAATTGCTGTTAATAATTCTGTGTTAATGGCAGATGTGACCAGCTCACTGAAGGTTTTTTATCCTTTTTTTTTCAAAAATTTCCTTTTTTTATTATCTGAGTTGTTTGACTGTGTATCTTCGCTCGTAGAAGCCGGATTGATCTAAATTCCTTGTGTTTACGCCTTTTGAAATGGCTATTCCTACTTATAAATTTTTGGGAAAGTTTTTATTTTATCATGTTTTAATATTTTATGATTTCTGTGTCTTGCACCTTCTGTCTGTCGGTAAAAATTTTGTTTAAATATTTAGATTCTAATGTGACCGATCCCATCAAGTTGTAGGTGGTTATTTTCAAATGAGTTGAGAGATTTTACTGTTAAATAACTCCTACGGGGTTTTTCTTGCTCTAAAAATATGACAACATTTAAATTGGAAGTTACTGTTTTATGACTTCAAAATTCTGAAAAACGTCTGATGTTTACAAATTGATCAATTTGTATATCAGTGATTAAGTTTCCTGAATTGATGTTCATCAGAAAGATTCAGATAGAAAGTTCTACATCGATTGATGGTAAAACACCAATAAGCGCATCAGTATGGAATCCCCATTCAAATGGAAGTATCTTAGCAGTAGCGTATGATACATTGGTGAAGGGAGTTGATGTTCGTAGTTTCCAGTAAGTCTGATATCGTTAAATTTTTTATCAGATTTGATCAGGGGCGTCTTTTAGGATTTCCTAGTCTCAAAGAAACGCCTGGAATTTCACAATCTAAATAAAAACCAGTTCCATTTTTTTTTGATGCATAGATATTTCGTAAAAAATCAGTTTGAATTTTTTCAGGGAAGCGTTTTGTATTAAACGTGTAAATTCACCTCGTGTCAGAAATTTGGATTTCAACCCCAATGTGCAGCACATTGTAGCAACTTGTGGTGACGATTTCAGAGTGCTATTATGGGATATGCGCAAAGTGGATATGCCTTTGAAAGTTTTACAAGATCATTCGCATTGGTAAGTCTCTATTTCGATATCAGTTCTTGAAGTGATTAGCTCTTTGTCTTCACAAATTCAAGTTTCCTCATTTCGGTAAACCAAATATGTTTGCTCCTTCATATAACTATTAGTATGGTTCTAAGTTCCCAAGTTCCATTCTTGTTATTTTGTTTTTTGCTGCTCTTATACGTTATTTTATTTTTTTTGCGGCTGTTATACTTCCATCAAAACTATAGCTGATGTTTAATAGTGAAATGTATTTCTATGCTGAAAGAAAAATTCATTGTGCGATAATAGAAATCATGAGTCAGAACATCGAAATTTATTACATAAAGTGACTGTCAAAATCGACTATTAGAGCTATCAAAATCGAAATGTACTTTAAATTTCAAATTTTTTCCCTGTGTTTATAGGGTGTGGTGTGTCAAGTTCAATCCCATTCATGACCAGTTGTTGTTATCAGCAGGTAGCGATGCTAGATTGTTTCTGAATAGTTTGGCATCTCTGAGTTCTGAATCTATCCATTCTCTTGTATTGGTGCCAGATGACAGCTACTCTTCACCCGAAAAGTAACTGCTTTAAATTCAAAATGAATATCTTCTGTTTATGATCAGTTGCATGAAATCGGCGATTGGTTCGAAAAAAAGTTGTAAACAGCTAAATTTTGATGGGATTCAAATTTTTACAGGATTTTTAACAATATTTGCATCACTCGTATACAGTACTTACCTTTTCGCCTTAGTGTTTTGCTATTTATTAATTACCCAAGAATTATCTTTTCAGTGTTTTGGGTGATGAACGTTTAGAAAAGATGGAAGAACATGAGGAGTCGGTATATAGTTGTGCATGGGCTAGTAACGATCCGTGGGTTTTCGCTTCAGTTTCTTTCGATGGTAGAGTAATTGTTTCAAAAGTAAAACGACATCATAAATATGCCATATTGCGGTTATAGCAAAAGATTAATAGTGGTAAGAAATTATAATGTTATATTGTAATTGTTGTAATATGATTTGGAATAGGATTAGGAAGATATATTTCTGCTCAATTACTTTAAAAATGAAATTTTTTGATCCTATGCTTTGATATATTCTGTTCTAAATTCTTCGTTCTATAAATTTACTTCTAGTATTTATGCTTTAAAATTTCGGTTTTTCGCTTTCAATCATTTTTTGATTTATTTTGACTTTAAATTCAGTGTTACTTATTTTATTTAATTCATTTTGAAGCAAGTTGCGGTTTATCGCTTTCAGTCCCTGCCTTTTTTGAATAGTATTCCTGTAAATTGTTGATTTATTGTCCACAAGACGCGTTAATTTTCTACCTTAGTCAAATTTTTCAGTAAAGAAATTATTAAGATCTCGGCGAGTTTCAAGGGAAGCAGAAAACTTGAATATAAATCACTGATTGATTCCAGAGGTTGACGTGCCATCTACCTACCATTTGTTATAGAATATATGTAATAGTTTTTAAGATTTCTGCTTCCTCTTATCTCAAATAAATAATTTTATATACTCGCAGTTTTCTTTTATTACCAGTACAATCATACTATTTGTCTCGTCATTTAGATTTGATGTATTCATGAGATCATTCATATTTATTAGTGCTTAAATACTTTTCGCTCAGTACATTTGCGGTCCTATCCTACTTCTGCTTTCATAATTAAGTTGTGATATTTATTCGGTAAAAAATTGATCTGAGAGAATGTTATTAAAAAGCATGGATGTATTGCGATGTGGGATGGTCAAGTTTTGTGAGGTCATAAAAATATGTTTGGAAGAACTTGCTTCTGATTCCTAGAAGTTTTCATTTCATTTTGAACTTTTTTTTTGAGTGCAATGTTGCAACAAATTCAAAGCAACCATTATCATTGAAAGTTGATCTGATACTTTCAACTCTCTCAGAAGGTTGATTGTCTAATATAATAATGCACAGGAAGCAAATATCAGATTAAATTACTTAATAAAATTAGTGAATATAGTTTTAAAATGAGGCAGAGAGAGAAGAATCAATGGAGCGTAAATAATCCGGTATGAATTGAGTATCCTTCATAATTTTCTCGTGATTTATTTTACCTTACATTGGAATTCAATCAGGTAGGCATCTTTCAATAATGATAAGATTATTATATTAAGATGAAATCCACGAAGTTTCTACGAAGATGATTTGTACGTGTACGCAAAATTCAATCTGGAATATGTATGTCTTTACTAAGACTTTAATTTCTTTTCATTAAAATAGAATGACAGTCAAAAAAATGAAGAAAAACACCGAAGGTTATTACTTTCGAAAGATTTGTTAAATTATTTAACAATTGGATCAGAATATGTTATAGATTATAGTTCCGTGTACTGTGTAACGTAACAAGTTACAGTGATTTATTATCATTTGAAGGAGAGATGAGATTCTAAATGATTTCTGTTGTTATGTAGCGTTTAATAACCCGGAGCAAGACGTGCTGGTGGACAGTGATCGCAGCTTCCTGGTGCACCTGGTTGACCTGGCTCACCTGGTAGTCCCGCTTGTCCAGTTGGACCTGGTGGACCTGCAATTTGTGTTTCATCAGTAGCTTGATCAAATTTTGGTTTTAAATTCTGCATTCTTTTTTCAGTGTTCAAATTAGATAAACATAGAGGTGAAAGAATTCATGAATGGCAAATACATGTTTATGTATCACTAAACTTACCACGTGGTCCTGGTTCTCCTGGACCACCGGGTATTCCATTTTCACCATCTCTGCCTGGTGGTCCAGGTCGGCCAGGCTGTCCTGGTGAACCTGGTCGTCCTGGTTGTCCTGGAGGTCCTGGTGGTGGCCGCTCTCCTGGAATAAGTTTACCAGGTTCACCCGGTGGTCCACGTTGTCCAGGCTGTCCATTTTGACCGGGTGCACCTGGTGGTCCTGCTGGTCCCTGAGGCCCTGGTGCTCCGTCGTCGCCGTCTGAAAGAAGTATGTATGTATAGAAATATTTACGCTATTTAGAAGTATATAGTTCAATAAGCGTCATAAGTCGAACTTACTTGGTCCAGCATTTCCAGGTTGTCCCTCAGGTCCAGGTGGACCGGGTGGTCCAGCAGGTCCAGGTGCAGCCTGGCATGGGCATTGCGGAGGCACTGGTAGCAACCGGTCGTGGAGATCGGCATCTGGACCTGGTGGTCCAGGTGCTCCAGGACCCTCGCCAGGTGCACCATCCCTTCCCGGCGCACCTGGTTGTCCATCTGGTCCAGGTGGTCCTTGTTGACATGTGCAACATTGAGCTTCAGCTTGACGAGTAGCACGAATGAGTACATCAAGTGGTCCGTTATTCCTTTCCTCTCCCATCTCCACCATCTCCTTCCACATGTCGCGTGAACGCGACTTGCAATACTCTACTTCACTCTAAAAATTACAGCGATCCGAAAATGTGAAATTTTTAGAATTTAAAAAATTTCTACCATCTTAAAAACTAACCTTATATACTCTCAAACTCTAACTGGAACGGGATAATTGGATTTTTTAAAAGTTTTTTTAACCATTTAAAGTGAATTTATTAATGAAAGAAATTTTTTGAAAAGATGTCCAAAACCAGATTCTAATTTTTCACTGCTTTTCACTCCTTATGGATCTCTTTTTTGCCCTCATTTTTTCTTATTCATTATTATATTGGATAAGAATGAAAACTGCTCCGAATAAAATACATTTTTCTAATGCAAAATTTGTCGAAGACCATATTTGTCCATCTTTCTTCCTCTTTTTCCGTATATTTATCCGTACTTTGTATCATTATTCCTAATTTATTTCAGAGATGACAGATATAACTTCTCCGACGTTTTCTTTTCCCTTCTAACTATCTCCTTAACTAAAACATTCATTTGAGAAACTCTTTTATTATTTAACCTTCCAAATGCTGCATTTATGTAAGTTCTTAAATATTGAAGTATATTTAAAATGTATTTAATTATTTACTAAAATATTTTTTTTCTAATTTCCCTTAGCAAATTATACGAAATTTATGTGAAACAAAACTATAACATAATTTCGTAATAATTATTATTTCATTGGAAAAAAAAGTGCAATATTTCAAGTTTTCTGAATAGTAAATTTTAAATTTCTTTTAAAGTAAAGTAATGAAAGTTTCTCGAAAATAAGAGGAAACAATCAACAAAATAAATGAACAGAAAACGAAATCCAGACAATTTTTTCAATTCACAATTACCTGTACGGTTGCTTGTAATGTTTGAACATAATAGAAAACCATAGGAAACGTGAAAATACACGCTGTTACGGCTACCGTTGAAAATACGACAGCCGCAAAAGCAACCGAACGTAACGATGTTTTGTTCGCCATGTTTTATTATTCATGCAACTGCTACATTTATCTTTATGGGGTCTTTTATACAATGAGTATATATGCCGCGTGGAACCGGTATGGACGCGATAGCGGAACGAACTGGTAGGGGATCACCATATTGTTCGTTTTGATGAAAACCTACCATTACCCTGACTACGTTCATATGCATTTTTCATCCAATCCTCTCATATGTTTCATACATTTGCACATCTTGGGTTGAATTTCACAAGCATTCGTTCAATTTACATAACGCTGATAATCGTGATGGTTCTGGGAAATTCTAGAATACTGGTAATTAGTTCAGCAGATAGCAAATATCTTCAATTGAAAGCATCAACTGTCACAAATATTATAATCTGTCTTAGAATAAAATCGGCTTAAATAAAATTTATGAATTTTTAATTCCAATTTTGAATTTAATTTCTAGCCTTATCATTGTTTTGCATTTAATTTCTAGCTTAATTATTTTGATATAATTAGTAGAAGCTAATATTTTACTATGTTATTTATGCAATTTTTTTCCTTTCTTTTATCGTCCATTTCTTTTGTCAAAAATTTCTTCCTATCAAAAGGAAGAAAAAAGTGAATGCCTGCATCATAAATTAACAGATCGCATCAGATCGAATTGAATTATAGATTTAATCAAAATCGCCATTTTACTTTAAAATCAATCATTTCATGATTGGATTAATTATTCATTATATCACAAAAAGAGATGAATGTTTAAATGCATTCCACATGAAGAAAACTTGATTTCAATTTTTCTTTATAATATATACATTAAAATACATTTTATGAATGATAATTGAGACGGTTGTTGAACAATGATAATAACAATGATAACTCTCTTATCCCATACAGAACCTTTTCAATATTCGATATAATATGGTGTTTAAATTTTAATTTCAAATTTCATCCCTATATATATATATATATAGATTATCAGAAATTATTCAATAGCATTGCCATTTTCTACACAAGCATAAATATTATTATGAATGAGGAGGTAACTTTAATTAATGATATTACGGTAGATGAGCAAGTTGTTACAATGAAAATGTTTTTTTGAAATTAAAAAAACAAAAAAATCTTTCAAATAAAATAAGGATGAGAGAAATGGACAATGCATTCTCCGTTTTATATAAAAAGAAAACTAGCGATAGGTTAGTTTTATTATTACTTCTGGAAAATTGCAGTATAAATATAATATGACAATAAAAATTTGTACCTACACATTTGTCCCTACATATATCATCATCATCATCATCATCATCATCATCATCATCATCATCATCATCATTATCATTTATTGTCTTATCAAGAAAGTCATTGGGAAAATTTTAAACAAATATTTTTGTTGAAGAAATGTGGGAATAATAGTAAAAAAAGAAGAAATTAGAAATTATGTAAATATATATAATATTTAAATGAAACGAACGATAAACGATATTTGAAAGTGAATTTGAATAATTCAAATGAAATTATTTAATTCCCTTAAAAATACGAAATATGTTAGTTCATTGAAAATTGATGGGCGGAAAAAGAACAATTGTGAAAAGAGTAGAAGGCGCAATACTAATGAGATTTATGACATCATTTGGTCTAAAAAATGATTCATTGTGTGATATCAGATGATTCATTGTGTGGAGAAAAATATTTAATGATAATGGTGAAGTGAAAAATCTGAGAAGAATATAAAATTTATGAAATTATTCATCATTTTATGAGTAATACAACGTCATTTTATATCATTCACCTTAAAAGAATTAGATGTTCTAATTAGATAAACGAAAAGATTCTAATTAAAAGAAATTATTCAAAGAATTGGATGTTCTAATTAGATGAATGAAAAGATTCGAACGGTTACTTAACAGCCGGTTCATTGTATATACAATATAATAAAATAATATTTCTCGCTCAACAAATATATATGATAAATAATGATTCATCTAATAAATTAAACAAATAAAATGTATAAAATTTTACTGTTTATGCATATTTTATGTGTTGCATAAATATTTGATAAGAATGATAGAAGATGTCATTTCCATAATTTTCAAAAGATGACGACAATCAGTTGGTATTATGAACTCGTTGAAATGCTTTTCCGTAATGTATCCATATTGCTAATGTCATTGATAGTTTGTGCACTTGTTTCTTGCAAGTATTATAGAAAACCGAAGGTAATTTATATTAATATCAGTCAAATAAAAGATGAAGAAAAAGAAGGAAAAAAGATACTTACATGAGGATTTGTATAAATTTTAATTCATTTTTGAAATATCAAATTATTATTTCTAATTGATAATTGTTCAAACTGCAATCGTTGGTTATAAATGTTTTCATCTTTCAATTCAATTAAATTTGAAGCTTCATTATTATTCCAAATTTTCATAATATTTGCATTGATATATTAAGTGAATTTTTAGGATCCAAAATTCATTGATGAAAATGACCCTCATGCTAAAACGTTGTATAATATTAAAACCGATATTGCGTTCCCGAAAAGGGTATTGAAAGAAAAGCGGCAAGAGCCTCGAACAGATATGATCGCCATGAGTTGGAGTGAAGAATATGAAAGCAACATGCCACCATCTCTTTCGCAATCATCTCCCCCAATATTCTTAAATTCCAAAAAATACTTGAAATTGAAGAGCTACGGCGATGTGCAAGAACAAAGTTCATTAGACCCACAAAATCCACCACTATCGCAACAGATGTCGCTTAGGTTACAAAATAATGCAAACGTATCTGTTACCCAAAGAACATGAACAACGAGGAAATCCCGCATTCATTTCTCTTGCGATTCATTTTCATGTAGTAATCTCGAAAATTTGAACTCAATAATTCGAATAATTTTTCTTCAATGAGATCATTGAAAGATTTCAAAAGTTTTATTAATCTGATTTTCTTGCAAGAAATTGTCGTATGTTCTGTAAGTTAACTTTTTGTCAGTACCCTTTGCAACCGTAATCAGTGCAGTTCTTAATTTAACACTTTTTTATAACACGAACAACTTTATATTTGGGATTACACATGATAAATTTCTTAACCTTGCCATAAAACCTTTACAAACATGTAATCCCACCGATGTGTACAAATACTAACACCCCAATAGCACCAAGCATCGTAATACGAGGAAAAAGTTCAAAAGCAGCTATATTTTCAGTCTATTATACTATTAATTCTCTTGGACAACGCATTATCATCAGGAATAGTGTGACAGCTGATAAACACTAGGCTCAAACAGTATCATCATGACTGCGCAGTATGACTCTATATCGTGTTGAATAACCCGTACAATCATCAAGAGGAAAATTATTTTCTGAATTTAACCCAAAGTAAAAACTCAATAAGTTGGGGATGGTAATGCAGAGATATAGTTCTTCCAACATCGTTTATCTTGCATGCTAACAGAACATACCGAGAAATAATCAAACAGACAGTAATATCACTGATTTCAAACAAATAACGTCTCAGTTTTGATTGCTTGGATTTTTTGAACTCCACTTTTTTAAATTCATGAAACTTCTCTAATGCAGTAAAATTCATTCTAATGACGAGACTTTCATGGTCAACAAACCATACTCCTAACCACTGTCAAACAAACGATGCGAACAATAACTCACAAGTTAGATTAATTAACAAAACAATTTCGATACTTAATGTTGCTTTTTCCGAAACGAACATCCTTCTGTTAAATGGGCTTTTCCACCAGTCGGCTGGCAAAGTACCGTATTACATCCAACACAAACTACTACCGACTGCGCATGACTGAATACCGTTGTAATTTTGTAACATCCTGGGCACTTTACATCCATGAAGAAAGAATTCGGCTGTTGCACTAGCCTCTTCAACTTACATCGTTCTCGTTCCTTAAAACGAAAATACGTTTTTGAACTTATATGTGAGTTTCAAAAAGATACACAGAATAATGTAATGCCCGGAACCCAGTTAAACAGTTCTGGCAAATGAATTTGTTAAGAACTGTAAACTCAAATAGAACTGTGGCGAAGTTTAAACATAATACAGGAGAAATCAATACAACTTCATGGATTACCAAAACAAGTCTGAACTTGATGCATGCAAAATTTCCATATACCAAATCAACAAAGCGAACCCTATGTTGGAAGAATGAAAATACTGGATAGTCAATCTTACCTTTTGAGGATCTGGATATAGTAAATCTCGCGCCAACGGCATTTTTATATCAGGTGAAATATAATCTAAAAGTACTTGTTCACCTGAAATAATACGATATACGTAAAATTAACTGCTAAGTGCCTATTCCAATTGACTCATCTAGTAGAACCGCATGAAAGTGAAACGAAGTTTCCAAGTTATCTCAAGAAATTGAGGTATTCTCTAAGATATAGAATATTAAGATTCTCTAAGATAAGATTAGAAATACAAAGACATAAACCATGCCCGTCTTTCCACTACACCATCCATATTAGTAGTATTTCTGAAATCTTTCCAAAACAATGCCGCTTGTTATCCTATTTTTTTCACTTGCAACTCTCCTACATCAAAACGTGACACTTCTTAGTCTCTTAAAATGCATATGACAGCACAAGTATGCCATAGGCAGGAAATTTAATAAGAATAAGGATGTCGCTCATGTCGAATTCTTGCTTCGAGTCACCTTAATCGACCTACTTCCGCAAAACCCCACTTACTTGACCTACGCAACCCGTACCATGTCGATTCCCACGACGAGACTCCAACCCATTACAACGCAACCTACCTCAACTCTCCTTCCTCAATCCTTCATATGCCACTACCCTTACAACCCACTGCGACTGCAACACCAAACTTCGACCAAGCAAAGTTCGCACACTGCTGAACACGCGCCAATCCGCCCATTGATGTGAGTTTTGCTGTAGGGACACGACACATGGCTTTCGCCTTTCATTTTCGATGGCTAAGTCCAATGATAAAACCTCGCATAATTTCGTGGTCCAATTTCAAATTATTAAATTATGAAATCCGGAACGAATCCCCCACCCCTTTACAGGTACAGATATAGTGATATATTTTAAGTATCATGAATGACTTAAATTTCACTCTCTGGAACGACAGTCAGCACTTCTCTTTGACTCTTTATTTTAGGAGATATTAAATATAACTGCCGAAGAAATAGAGCAGATTATCACATAAGACTTCTTGAAAAATTAACAGGGCAGACTGAGGACCACATTCTTTACTTAATGAAAATAGAGAACTTGCCGGATTCCTTTTCACCTTATTTACGAGGCAGTTTTTCCTTGACTCACGAATGACACACACACTACACCCAGATGGTAGATGGTCTTATTCAGCGAAATAACAGAACTAAATCTTCAAAATTTCGAATGTTGATCGGATATGTTCTATTTTACGAAATTAAGTTTTAAAAAGAAAAATCAGACTAAATTATAAAACTTATTAAGATATTCCTACCTCATTAAGCCATAGTAATCAGAAAAAATTGAGAGAAAAAACTCATTCCACGATTTACAAGAATTCTCAATAAATGCAACGAAAACTCTTTATTAAGCTTTTTAGATTTCTTACCAATGACATCAAAAAAACTTTCTAGAACACATCTTTTGGAAATTACTGAATTTTAACAGAATCACTGCGAAAATTATCAGGATACACATGTTACACGCCGAAACAAAGATTGAGACTCTTGCGGTGCTAATCGTGAAACTATGCATTTAATACAATCACGTACTAATTGTTCTACAAAAGAGAAACCTGCAACATTACGTTCCGACATGTCGAAAACAAAGTTCAAGTAAAGTTCTGGGCACCATTTTAAGAGTTATGCAAGAAACGAGTGAAAGAATTATAGGCAGTTTCGAGATCGAAAACCATTTGTCTCGCATCTTCATCCGTTATTTCCTCACTTGCGCTCATACTCTTCAGCTTATCGTGCCTAGAAATGGTGAATTACAGTCGCAAAACACTTTTCAACGTCACATAAGCGCCTTCCGGGTTACCGTAATTTAGCGTTTCGTAGTCCTTTATTTCTTTTTAGACTTAACGAAATGTTGACTTAGCTTCACAGGACCACCAGGAATAGTCAAGCAATGATATCTCAGTTAAAACTATTTGCGATTCGTTCACACTCGAAATCTGCGAAATAACCTCAAATGTTCGCTGTGGATGTTTGACTTATTTCACAGACTTCGAGTCGTCTAAATTCGAGGACCATTCCTTACCGCAGATCTTTTCAAAGCACTTTGTTAATAATGGCCAGCCGGATGTATCTAGTTATATTCAATGCAGTAAGAATTTTCTTAGTTTGTTTGAAGTCTCTGGAGCATGTCTAGGAACATAAATATTTATAAGGAATTCGATTTCAATTTGAGAGTCAGGGAAAGACCGACAAGGGTTGAAAATTTTTTGACAAAGTGTTTATCAATGACGGTGATCTCTTACCATTGTATCACCTTCAGCTTTGCATCAAAGTTATTCGGCAATGTAATCATTGAACTGATGGAGATATTCAGTTCATTCAATGTCGGAAATAGCTCATCGACAGCTCGAACATTCAACTTTAGTTGATCCAAGAATGTGATGAACATTTCTACAATCTCTGCAATGCATTTCAATGTATTGCCTTTATCATCTTTTACAGTAATTGGCCGATCTTCACGGATTCTTTCCAACGCTGCTGGACACTCTACACGATATTTCTTCACGAATTCATCGATATCGCATTGTACCAAACGCAGAGCCACCTTCAAACTGAGATTTTATTGAAATATAAATTTTTTCGATTCATGATGAATCTTCCTGTCACACTCAACATTGCACATATGATCTATGCGAAATTTGGCTCTATCTATTTACATTACAATATTGTGAACTGAATGAGATTTTGTAGTTAAACTTATATCGTACATCAGCAGCTGATACAGGAATCTCGAATGAAAAAGTGGAATAAAATGGTTTAAATTAACATAAAAAACATGAGATGTAGTTCGAATCGAACCGAGAGATGACAAATTTTTAAACGTCCGATATATAATGAAAGATAACGAGGAATGTATAAAATATGAAAGATAATTCTCTTCGGAACTATATTTAAATGAGTGTAATTTGATGAAATCTCTGAAATTTTAATTTTTATGTTCATGTTCAAATGTTTGAAGCATAGTTTAGTAAATAAATATTTGAATGAAACTCATCAAGATTTTCAAATTTCAGGGACACACCTTAATTTTCTATATTTAACTAACCTTATATTGCACCAAAAGCTTTGAACATTCAGCAGTATATTCCTTGGCCGGAATACAATCACGGCTAAAGACCTTTTCTAAACATTCCAAGGCGTTTAAGACGGCGTATAATTCGCTCATATTATCGACTCGTTCACGTTCCACACCACTTTCATATAAACGGACTTCTTGAAGCAAATCAGGATTCACGTCACCGCCAACGGTACCACTACTACTGGTGCTAGCACCTAACATCTTCGTCACACTAAACTAATGGGACATTACTGAAGACACAAGTTGTTTATTCTGAAATGCAAATGCCACCGGAAAGTTTAAAAATTCTTCCGAAAAATTTTATTTGCTTTAGTGCGATGTGCGGTCCCCAAAATCTTTATGAGCTTTCCGAATTTCCTATAAATACATCCAAAATTTTCGGATTTTCAAAACCTGACAATAAATTCATGGCAAACGGAAAATGTAAAATAACTAACAAAAAAGCGCCACAAACACAAATAAAACAAATGGACGGAATGTAAACAACAAATGGACGGAAAAGCGGACGAAAACAACTATTTCCGATTGCCTCCAAGAAGATTTTAGTATTACTCGACTATAAAAACAAGAGAAATCTCAGCAGAAGCCCGTCTAACAATCATACCGAAACATCTCAGTTTCACACTGGCCACATTTCGCTCTGATTTCAAGGACACTATTTTGGAAATGATTTGAGAAGGATAGGGCATCCCGCGGGTTGTCTTGAAAAAGTCTCAGAGGGAGGTTACATTGAAAGTAGTGCTGCCGAATAAGACTGGTTTATTACCGATGGTTGGAGGAAGTAGTCAATGATATGGATTTCTGATGTTAGCTAAGAAAATTCACATGACTGCGTGAGAAATTCGTGGCGTATTTTCTCCAATGCATAGGAAATAAATCTCTTACACCATAATATTCTACATAATTTATGGAGGCGTTTTGTGAAGTTTGTTAAAACATTAGAAATTGTTTTAGCATTAGAAATTTACAGAAAAATTACTGGCATTGTTCATGCGATTTCTCACATATGTTTATGTAGATTAAGGTTATAAAGTTGGCATTAGCTAAGTTTTCACGCAATCACGTAAGCCTCTTGCTGCTGACGTTAAGATGTTCCGTATTATCTTTTGCTTCATACAGTTGAATTTATATGAGGTTGCAAACATTTGAGTTGTGCTGAAACATTTTTTATGTATTGATTTCCGAATTTCGAGCTAAAATTTTTGTGAAATAAGAAATATCCCTAATGAGTTTTGCTAAGACTTATTGCTTGCATTCGAATTTATTCAATCATTGCGTAACTGTTTGCAAAGATGTTTCATCTGTTGATTGAGTGATTAGTCACGGTCACATTAAATATTCCATTACATTTTCAAGTCAATTTTCAAGTAATTGAGTTTTTTTGACAGTAATGATTCTTACACGCAATTCGATTATTATACAATCCAAATCGACACCGTATATTGTACGCCATGCAATTCTTTTATCTGCTAAACATCACAATGAATATTGCTGGCAAAAGCAACGAATTGGACAGCGAGCAATTGTAGGACCATCAAGCGGTGGATATGTAAGTTTCTAAATCTTGGGTGTTAAATTTAAATCAATCATTTTGTTTTCCTAGGTTTTCCTTATTAAATCATTCAAAAATTTCAGTGCCAGTATTTTTGTTTACTTAAACGTGTTCAGCGTAATTTTTGAAATGATATTGTCTTTCATTTTTTTTATTAATAGATGATTGATTTTATTAGCTAGCTTTTCTGTTTATTCGTGTTATTTCCATTTTTCGTATGATTAACCTTGTTATATGAGGAATAAACAGCTCAGTTCGACCTTCAACTTATCTTTTTTCGAACTTATCCTTTTTCGTTTCAGCATTTCGTTGACTCAACAGATCGTCCATATCCACCGTTGAGATTTCGAGCCGATGATGAAATTATCAAACCGATTCGTGAAAAGGAAAAGGGTGACTGGAATAAGTTAACAATGGAAGAAAAAAAACTGTTGTATAGATATTCATTTCGGCGAACACAAGCCGAGTTGTTGGGATGGAATGTCTACTGGAAAATGTACTGGGCCTATGCATTGATCTGGATATCAATTGGTCTCGGAGTAGTAGGACTGCTTAAACATTTCAGTATGTTTTCTAATAATTTTTACGCCGTATATTTGTAACTGAAGATTTATTTGTTGAAAGTCTTCCAGTTCAGGACTAAAAACTAGGAAATTAAGTTGTACTAACTTTTTTGTGCAGATGTTTAATGCACTGGATTATTCAGTTATAATTATAATGGTTTTAATGGTTGTATCTTTCTTATCCTATTCTACCTGTTTGGTTCGAATTTGCATCAAAAATTGTCCATGAATTGAAACATTAATCTTTGTTTCCTGTATCAGAGCTTATTATTTTCCACTGATTTAGCAATCTGATGTAATTTTTCCCCCATATCGCATGTTTTTCTTGAATCGTCTTTTCAGGTTATCCTCCCCAGATACCCACGTTGAGCGATGAATGGAAGCATGCAGCAATGCGAAAGATACTAATACTGGAGAAACCGCTCCCTGAAGGAGCAGCAACGTTATACGATTTCGAAAAGGACCGTTGGAAGGATTGATCAATAGGAAGATTACGAAAATTTCATTAGTGTTTGTATGTATAACGAGATTTTTGTCGTCTGGATTTTTTTATTCCTTGCACTATGAATTTGGATTTACGATTATTATTCCTAAAGCAGGAATGTTTGTATATATTAGTGCATCTCTTTTTATTGCACAACAAGGATTAATTATTTATATGTTAGTTGTAATAGACACTTATGCTGTATGGAAAGAATAAATTTCGTACTATCAGTGAAAGCATTTCAGGCTTGTTATGTTGGAACAAATAACTGTAGTGTATCTTTGGTCGTAATAGCAAGATTTAGTTTGAGTTTAATGTTAAATCAAACAAAATTTTCCAAAATTATTATTATTATTTGACGGTTTCGTAAAAAAATTTTTACATTTATCACTACAACAGGTTAGAACGGAAGAGTAAACGAAGTCATAAAATTTTATGAAAGTGAATACTGAAAAAAGATCGTTGAATTTCTTTTGCGAGAAAATATAAAGGGGATTGAAAGTGTGAAGTGGTAAATCGTTTGATGGTGTTATATCTGTTCTGAAGGTTAATTCCATCGTTTGTGAGAAGTAAAGAACTTGAAAATTAGGTTGAATTTCGAGTTAGCACAAAATTTGAATTTTAATGTTCAAAGAGTATAATAAGCTAGTAATTTAAAATTATAGTAAGTGAGTTGACTATTCATTTAGACTGTAACAATTGATAATCTATCATGATACAAATTTTAGTAGTCTTTGAACCTCGCTCAATGTTGGGATCACTGACTCCAATGCAACGTAGTGGTTCGAATTAAATTGGCGTGTGTTTGTGATCAGTGTGTATTTTTTTCTTGATTGTGGTAATTTTCCTGATCTATGAATCGAATGGTTAAAAATTTTTTCAAGCATGAAGGATGGCTTATTCAACGATTCGTTAGTAATATGGAAATGGAAAGCCTGCCATCGTTCGTGGCAACGAGAAGCCGAAGCCTGGGCATGTAGCAGGGCGGTAGTTCTTATTGACCCTTTGATAACATTAAAGAAAAGGAATGATACTGCAAAATCGGAAATTAGGAATACGGAACTTCCAGAATTTGCTGATCCCTTAGGTTTGTTTGTTTATAATTAATTCAGAAGTTTTCAAAGGCTGCGCAGATTAAGCAGTATTCAAGAATATATTATAAGTTTGATGCCAACTGAAATATGTTTAGGCTCCAATAGGTATATAATATGTTCACTGTAGAGCATTTCGTGGTTTTATACTGGATGTCAGGCTGAACTTTAAGGGTCTTGCAGCACTATCTCTGATAGTATTAACGTTTTGATTACAGGTGCTAACGTCGAGGATCGTAAAACGAATGCGGTTTTTATGTCAGAAGACTTACCAATTGTTTCAAAAAGGAAAGTGGAACCGAAATTAGCTAACACTTTGATTAGCAAAGATGAAATAGTTACAACCACTGAAGAGGTACCTTTCATAACTTTTCATTTCCAAATTAAGCAATGGAAGAAATCAAAACATGAGACTTTGCTATCTTAAGCGCTTCTAGATATGTTTAATAGAAGTGATGTACTTGTTAATACAATAATTGTAAAACACGCGAATTATTAACTTTTTTTACATTGCTCTGCTTTAGGAACTACCCGGTTTTATACCGTGGTCATCGAAAAAGCAAGACATATTGAAATCTTTTTTGGATGCCGAAGACTCAAAGATTTCATATTTACACTGTGTCCCGGATTTGAAAAAAACTGATGTGTCATTTGTTAAACGTATGGCGCAAAGGTTTTCTCGTTTTATCTTATTCGTGATTTTCTCTTTTCTCTCTCTTTTTCACTATAAGACAAATTGGTAAACATGGATTTCTTATAATAAGCGAAGTTCATAGTGATATGTTCTTCCCTTTCGCAACAAAAAAAAAAAAATAAATTGGATGAGTCTCATTTTTTGGGTGCATCTTTTTGGTTAGATACCTTTTCTGCAAAAAAATATTTCACATTCCCTTATATCTAAATTACACCTCGGAATTTACTAGCAAATAAAATCAATTTTAGTCCTGAGATTCATTGTTCTTTATAAAGAATGATATATCCCCAATTGCTTTTCAATTTATTATTGATGTACTCAACTAGGCTGAAGTAATGAAAATTGACATGAAATTTCATCAATCGAAAATCTTTAAATAGTAAAAATAATAAATTTAACCAAAATATCCAACATAACTTAAATACGTCTATTGGTTAGGAAATTTGAGGTTGGAACAGTTGGAGGATGCGGCAGGTTGGAAGAAATTAGCGGAACACTCATGGGAAGAAAATCTGGCTAAAATCAACGAATTACGGAAAAATTTGGAAATAGCTTGGGCCAGGGAGAAGAAAATAGAATCTGTTAATGTTTGTTTCATTTGTTTTTTTCACTTTTCCTTTGTAATTGCACTGTTCTCTTTGTACTTCCATCTTTAGTCGTCATCATGTTGCTTTTTGTAGTTGGCAGTAGAAGTTGCAAATATTCTCGGATTTGCATCAGCAGCTAGTATCTATCCACATCAATTCGTCCTTATAACAGATGTTTTGGATGAGTTCGGACACCTGGTTTATGATCGTCTATATACTAAAGCAAACAAGGAACGTGCCGAAGCGGGTTTAAATCAGCTGCCAAATAACTTTACAGTGGATGACGTACCGAAACAAACACGGGATGTTGCAAGAAATTGGTTTTGTAAAATTGGTGATATCACTGAGTTCTTACCACGTTTTTATGGTCAGCTGTTTGTTATTAATCTTTCGAACACTGAACTCGTCATTGAAAGTAAAAAGCAAACATTGATCAAATCCATTTTCTGAATTTGAATTTTGGAAAATTTCATGTGTTCTACTTTCACATTTTTTCAAAACGTTTGATGTTCTAAGATACAGTTGCTTCTTTTGCTTAACCCTTTCATCAACTACCAATTTATGAAAAAATCTGTTCCAGTGGAAACTGCTCTTATTGGTTGTATCCGTTTTCTCGATGCGGAATCGTTGTCGGTGAATTTGTTACGCCTTGCCAGAATTCCGGTATCACTACCGAATCCACTGGTATCATGTTATGCTCGTGCTTATCTATGTCGTGTTGCAATGCGGCTTACTCCGAATGATCGTGCACCTCACTGGAGATGTTTCAACGACTGGATCAATACAATCCCGATTCAACCGGTTCTGCTTTTTTGACGATGAAACATATAGTTCGGGAGGGATTACTTTTGAGTCTGCTTGTAATATTGCCAGTAACATGTCGTTTTCTCAACCTCTATGATACTTTTTTGAATTGGTTAGTGTTATTAAAATAAAGAAGAAGGTAGTAAAAAGTAAAAAAATAAAATGAAATACAAAAACAAGGAGGAAAAGATAGAAACTCGCAACATAAAAGAAAATATTGAAGATAATATTAATTTATATCGTACAGATATTTGCTTTTTCTTTTGAAAGATTCTGAAAAAAAAATCTGGAAAAAAGAATATTTTGAAATCTAACAGCTATTTCGAGCCGCGTTTTGGCTTCTTACTGTTCCCGAAAAAAAAGATTTAATGCCTAAAATACGGAAATAAAAATGTTTTGTATGTTTTGCGTTGGTTGTTTTTATTTAACTTTGGAAAAAATAATGTAAAGTGAGGATCGAAGAGTCAAGTACTCAAGTTGTACCTGATAAATAAGTAATCAAAGAGCTAATAAGTGATAATAAGTGGATATGAATACCGCACAGTGTATTTTATGTTTAATTGTTGAGTCTTTTTTTTATTTTTTTTTGTCCTTGTGAGTGGGAATCAATTATAAGATCGTGATTTTTCTTATTCGTGATAATTTATGTAATCTTAATCTGTCAGAATCAATTACTTCTCATCAATATTGACATTATGCATTTTAGATGCCAGAAGTATTAATGCCAGCTCTAGAATGGATTATTCAATGTGTTGCATATAATGCTACAGCATACGACGAGTTGCAAACTCTTTGGGATCTTTGCGCAGATAATGACAGACGATCCATATTTTTGCTTCCTTTTTTGCGTGCTGTACCTTCTAATTATTTGTCTCGGCACGCTTTGGATGCTTGTAAATTGGTTAGTGAGCTGAGCAGTTATATTTTAGCTTTTGATTGAAGCGGGTGAGATGTGCAGTAACAAAATTGGCAGTTGTTAATGTTTGATTTGTCGTGTAGTTTTAAAAATCGTCAAGTCTTGTAAGCAAAAATTGGTAGGTTATTATCTCTTTTTCATTCTTTTCTAATCTGATCCTTACTTGATATCAGAAGTCCGCTCCCATTCTTAACTTTTTTCTTAAGAGATAAGAGTAAATGGTAGAAAGTTCCAAATGTTTTTGGACGGATGGTTTGTAATAAGTTTTTAAAGATGTTATTGTTAAATATTCGAAAGTACTTCTCACAACTTTTTTATAATTTCAATTCTTTTTTTTCAATCAGAATTCATCCGTATGTCTAATGATTGAATTGTCTAATGATAACAGTATGCCTAATGATTGAATTGAAAAAAATGGTTTGATAATTGCTTCATCAGTATGGAAGTTTATGCGAAGATCCAGAGATGACAAATCCTGTGTTTGGAATACCGTCACAATTAAAACCTTTTATTGTTGGAATGAAGCTGATTCATAGGAAAGTTGTTTATTCTTTTTCAGACTTGATAGTTTCAGATAGTTGCTGATGGAAATCTAAGTTGTATGGAGCTTTGTGTTCTCGGTAGAAGACTGATGGAAAATAATATTGAGAATGAGCTAAACCGAATTATTCTGAAAAATTGCTGGCAAAAAATTATGTATGTTTTCAATGTGTTGATATATTGTATATTCATTTCAACTTCATTCGATTCAACGAAAATTGAGAAAAAAAGCTTTGGGGAATTGAAATTCTGATTTCCTACTTTTTTGAAAATAAGCACATTTTTTAAGAAGTGTACGTCTATGTTGATTTAATTTTAGCCACCTAATAAGAATCCAAGATTTCATTGAATGTGCAGTTGTATGGATTGAATTTGCTGCTCGCTATTTTACATTGAGCGAGGTTGATGTTATGCTGGAAATAATTATAAAACGAGTTACACCTGATAAGGTTTGTTTGGAAACTTACTCTATAAGCCAATATTTAATCATAAGAATACAGTTCATTCCATTCTGGGTATATTTCATAGCCTAACTTAAGTACAAAATTGGATACTTTGATGCTATTATATCGTTCTTTTTTCTTTAACGAATAGTCAACTGAAAATCTCTGAAAGAAAGGTGAAAATTTTGTAGAAATACGAAGCTTTCATGGATGAACTGTTATGTATCTTGGAAAAAATTACACATTGGATTGATGAGACAAAGGATTTAGTTGTATTGAACCACTTTCAAACAATGGTCGATTTATTCCGTGGTGCGCAACAGCGTGGAGATTGCGCTACCACAGTGTTATCTGCTTTCATACGCTCTTGTGAGCTTTCATCGATTGATGATTTCCAACTTGCAAATCAGGTCGGTCATCACTTAAAATAATTACATATTATAAAGGCAATAGAAATTAATGACCAGCGAAGGCGAGAATTATTACAGCTTTTCTATACTGTTAAATTTCTTACATTTATGTATTTAAATTTAATCTCTCTCAGAAAAATTGAACATTTGTTTTTGTTTAAAATGTCATTTGATGCCTTCCAAATTTCCATTTCCAATTTGATTGAACTAAAGCCGCTCAAAAAATCCAACTTCTGCCTGTTTCTTCAAGAACATACGAATTCTTGAGTCTTTTAGATACTTCATATTTGCCAGATGCTTCATGATTCTTTAAGTGCCCTTTCAATAGACGAAGAGAAACAGCGTGCTGCCTTTTATATCATCCGTGCTTTGGACCGATTTAAACTGGAAGCAGATCCGGAACGGGCACTTGATTTTTTTGTCGATGCACGTGCTGCTTTTTCCAATTTGGATAAAGTCATTGCTGTATGTTTGTCGGCTTTTCGTATAATAAGGCGGAATTTGAGTTCTTCCATCAGAAATTCATAATGATTTTCGATTAATATTTCGGTTCTTGACAAGTTTTTGTTTCCTACTGGAAGTTGAAATTCTTCGATGTAAATTCGGTTTATTGGCTTTAAATTTAAGTTTTTGTTTCACATGTGACTATAATCATTTCAGAGTCAGATTTGCAATTCTCTTTTCTATAATTTCTCCATTATTCGACTCGGGTAATTGGAATAAATTTTAGTACCTTGCCACAAAAGTATGCTCTCTTGGCTTGTATGTAGTTCGTCAGAAAAGGATTTCTCATGCAGGTGAAACATTTCTACGGGCTTGTATAGCATATGCATTTATTACAGTAGCATCATTATCTAGCTCAGTAACCAAAATTGAGGTCTACATCCAGGCTGGAATATTGAGCTTAACCAGCAATTCACTTCCACAGGTTAGTCTTTTTTCCAATGGAAATTCGAATATCTTATTTTTGATAAAGATTGGTGGAAATAGTAGATGTCGTTCGATAAAATTATTAAGCTTAAACAGTTTTAATGTAATATTGGTTGTAAAATTTAATGTTTATTAAAATTTATGATTACCTTTTTATGCAAATAATATGAACTTTCGTTTTGGTATTTGATTTTTAAAAGAGTGTTACTTCTTCCTTATCCTACTTCTTAAGAATGTTGAATGTTGAACTTCTGCAGGCGGATGCGATCTTGAAGTGTTCGATCGAAGTACTGGCAGCGGCTCATGATCTTAAGGTGTCAATTTACCGATCTGTCTGTTCCTCGTTCCTCGCATTTTTGGTATTAGTTCCTGATCCTCCGAACAAGAATCCTTTATACATGTTTAATGCATTTTTAAACGCTATTGCCAGGTCTGTTTCCAATTCTCATTCCAGAAATAGTCTGAAAGTATTGCGAGTGAACTTTCGGGATTTTGCAGATCATAAGACTAACTTTTATGAGAATTTAGTATTAAATTTTGAGTTCGCCACATTCTGAACAGATTTTAAAATTCTTAGGTATCCTTGGCGAAACGAATCCTTAGAGCACGGGCGTGTTTTGTTGGAATGTATTTGTTATCTCTCAATAATGAATCAGTCGGAGTTGCCATATCATATAGCGTTTGGTGGCGTGCAATCGAATGACACTTTATATGGTGGCACTGAAGAGTTCATGGAATTAATCAAGGAGAAATGTGAAATAGTAATGGGTCGCCTAGAAGATATCTACAAGCAGGATAGAGATAAACTGTCACTGTTAGCTATTGAAATCTTAGAAGCAATCCTCAGTTTGGGAGATGTTGAAGCGGTAAGCATCTGCTAAATTCTTTCTCAAATTACACCACTCTTCAAATTTCAAAGATTTCAAGATAATCAAAATTCATGGAATTAATCAAGAAGAAATCAAAATGTTAACTATTGAATATCAAAATTGGTTTTAGTTGGCTACTTTGGTCATTGAGCTTTATGGTGATTCTACTGCAACATCGGAGTTACGGAGACGACGAGAATTGATTTTGAGAAAAATTCAGCAATTTGCAAAAAAGAATAAAGAATTGGAAAAGTTGTATGAACAGTTGTATATTTTGGAATATTCTGCTCACGACAAAAAGAGATAAAAGTCTTCACTAATATTATCATCACTGTTTGTTGCAAGTACAAAACGTGTAATTATATTAGACAATTTGATGATTGGTCACAGGAATCTTTTTCGGGTTAATTTGCTTTCATTTCATGCCGCCGCAAAATGTATGCTATAGCTATCGGGCAATTGAACAAATGTTTTGATATTCTATAGTATTACTTCTTGCACATCATCATCATACTATAATGAGATATTAAAATTGTAGGAATTGTTTTCTTTTAGAATTAATAAATGGAATTACTAAGATTAACATTTGTGTTATTTCAATGTACAATTTTAGTGCGTAATCATTGTGTACTCTTCTTCAAAGGTATCAGGAATGGCTTCATGTGGTGCTCGATCAGGCATATAAGTGCCAAAAAGTATGGTGCATATGAGCTGATTATACATGGAATTTATTGGAAGTGTTATATGGTCGTGTGCTATTTCATGATCACTTCGATCTGCAATAAAATACACATTAATTATATGAAAATATGGTTTATAGAGATTATTAAAATTTACTCTATAAGCCATTATCAACAGAACTTCACATCTCATCACTCATAACTTCATTCCCACTTGAGATGACTGGAATTATCACTTATCACTCAGAAACTGAACAAAACCCGCTTGTGGTACCAACTTATTGTTCTCTTTGCGACAGAATTTTAATTCTTGAATTAACGCCTTGGTTATTGTGCTTCCTTTATCTTCCAAGACTTCTGAAGGACAAGGGGTAGAAAAATAATAAACGGGAAAAATAACGATAAGGGACAAGGAGTAAATTATTTTGAAATAGGAAGTGAGAATTTTATAGTAAGACGGATGTTTAGTGTGGTGATGAGATGGTGCAAATATTTATGCTTTGGAAGTTTAGTTTAGACCAAATAGCTGGGACACTGTAAAGGAAAGGTTAAAATTATCATTCTCTAATAAATCAATTTGTCATTACTCTTTTTTACTCCTAATTTATTCAAAATAAATTTCATAGACTATACAGGAAAATGATTGATTAGATAGTCATGAGCCATAGTAAGATGAACTAATGAGTGCACTAGTAGTTTGAGAATATTCTCATTTCAAATTTTTTCGAATTAGATTTTAAAAATCCATGGCTTCTCAAGATTCTCAATAAGCTTCAAATATCTAAGAATCTATAAAAGCAATTATTGTAGATTCTCAAAGTTTAAAATCTATGAAAAATGTATACAAAGTAATGATCGATTTCATATAAACGATACATAAATTATATTCGGAGGATATCTTATTTGCTATTACTATTAAATACATATACTTACAACAGCCTTTTCCTAATAATCCTTGCAAATTTTTAAATGTAAAGCCAACAGCGACAATTGTTGAAAATAAATAAATGAAATCAAATTGCTGATAAATAATACCATACGCAATACATAACAATGTTGCAAGACCTATTGGATAAAGTAAGAATTTTCGACGATTTTTCTCAACTTTTGGACAAATAAACTGCAAAAAGGAAAACATTCGCTAAATAAAATTTACAATTCATTTTTGGATTTTGATAGAATTAAATGTTTGAATTTTTAGAATTATTTCAAATTTATTTAATTTAATATAAGAAAATTGTTTGAAAGAGATCTGAAATATTTTTCTGAAAATTGATGAAAAGTGTCAAATTTTATCAAAAAGAAATATTATATACCTCAACAACAAGTGCTATCACAGTAAATGAATAATATGGAGGTGAAGGGAGAATAGGTTGTTGCCATTTTAAATATAATTGATGTGTACCTGCTCCTATCATAAATGATAATATTAGCGCACAAAATCGTCTTTCTGATAAACCAAATGTTTCCTAAAATTTAATATTTTTATAATCTTATTTTACAATTTTTTTAAATTAGAATTTAACTTTGAATTAAATTTAATTAGAAATTAAAATTCAGTTTTATTTTTATTCGTAAATTTACCATTGATATTTTGTGATGTAAAAGAAATGCCAATTTTGGCAATAAAATATGCAAAAAAATAAATGACAGCGTGCAACTTGTCGCCATCTTCGACAGTATAACATGACCAATGTAAGTACTCGCAAATTCTTCACCATAACATTTTGCACTGATAATAACATAATCCCAGAAATGACTACTAAATAACATTTCACATTTTTAAATTTAAATTAGCATAATTTTGTTAAATTTGAAATTTAAATTATCTCTTCCAGATTTTCAATTCTGAAAGATTTGATATTATTTCAAGAATTTCAATTTTTTATTAATGCCTTTCATACTTGATGAAGCGAATGCTCCTAAAACTTACACATATATATTGAAATAAGAGATGGAGGATGACAATATTTTAGGCCTACCATTCTATCAATCAATTGATATTGTAAATGGTCCAAAAAATTTTAAATTTGAAGTCATAATTTTATAAATTAATTTGCAGAAATTTACATCATCAAAAAAGAATAGTCAAAATCATCCGGTACTGATCCAAAATCGAAGAAATATTTAAATTCCTCAACGGACAATTCGACAACATTTTTGGGAAACCGGGTGATTTTCGTGATCCATGACTGGATCAATGTTTTGCTCAATTGATAAGTTATCAGCCCAGCATCATGGATGATATCTTTGAAATCATTGAAATATATTTGTGCAACTTTTAATACCCGTTTATTTCGTAGCAGTTCTTCCTTGCCATTACACATTTTTACCTTAATTTTAAATTATTTTTTGCTATAATAGAATGAATCATCTCTTAAACTAATGAATAAAGAACATGATTAACTCTATGAGATGATATCATAATAACTTATGCCATCAAATTTAATTTAACAAAACTTTATTTGCTGCAACCAAATATCTTTAATAAACTTGCAGCCATTTATACTATTTATTAAAGGTATGAAGCATATCTAATGCATTCAAAGTTTTATAATTAACAATTTTCGAAGGAATATTTGGAAAGAAAAATTGATATGCAAATTTTATTAAATAAATATTATTTAAATATTCACAAATTTGTCAAATAATTTATTTATTACGTCTTAGAGTTTATAAATAGTTAACATTCATTAATTTGTGAAAGTAAAAAAGAAAAATGTCTGAAAGAAATAGAAAGGAAAAAGATCGAAAGAATAAATCTTTACTGCAAATAACTATGCCATCAAATGGAAACTTAAAAATTTCCGGAAAATTGAAGACATCGACGAATTCTGGAAGAGAGAAGGATGAAAAAATTATTATTGATCAGGGTTTTAATGATATTATTCGGATGAGACAGGAAAGTTTAATCGATTCATTCAAATCAATGGAATCTGTCGTTCGATAGTTTGTTTTTTGTTACTTCCTTTTAAGTAATTTAGCTCTTAATAAACTCTACTAATCAACTAATCATTAATTTCGGATGATCATTAATTAATTTATATTTTTAATAATGCAATCACTGAGAAAAACAAATCATTTGTTCTATAATATTTTTTTTCTTTGATCACATTAATTTGAATGGAAAAAATATTTAAAATAATAAAATCATTTCATTTTACAAATCAATAAAATGATACACGCATATATTTCAATGTTATCATATTAGTACGACGTTAGTATAAGGAAATTAATGAAATTATTAAGGAAATTGGTATAGCTAAAGAAATGAGAAAGAGTAAAGGTAAATTAGAAGTTATTTAATTAAGTTAAATAAGTTTGTTTTGAATTTTTCAGTGAATATAACGCAGAAATTATAAAAGGAATTGATATGCTTATGGATGAAATTATAATTTTCTTCATAAATCTTCGCATTAGCTTATGGCCAATGTTTAAAAAATATCAAAAAACATTCTATCAAAGTTTAATTGAAAAATTTGAAAATTGTCTTCGATTTACGCCTATTTCAAATTCTTTTAATTTTACTTCTTGTACAGTGTTAGTCTTTCAATTTCATTTTAAAAATTTAATAAGTTAATTAAAGAATTTTTAATGCATAAAATTTCATTTCTTCCATTTATGACTTTATTATGTAGCTGTCAATAAGAATTATTTAGTAATACCGTGGAGAATACATACCGTAATGATTGAAAATGAGTTCAAAATGCTTTTATGATGATCTTACTAATGTGAGGATATAGATTAATTGTAAACTAACAATTAACCTATAAAACAATTAAGCAAAATATCTGATGAAAAGATGAGCAGATAGCTTAAGATAATTATGATATTGTTATAATATATAAATCAAAAATTTGAAATGTTAAGTGATAAAATTAAATTCTTTTCAGAAGTCAATTTTGGGCAATTGTAATTCTAACAGCAAAATGTTACGGTGAAATATTTGCAAACATGTCGATTGGTTATTTTTTGCTATCGTTATTATTTGATAAAAAAATTCCATCTTTATTTTTCATTTATATTGTAATGCCATTGTTCGCATATTTACTGAATCAAAAAACTCCAACGGTAAACTGATTCTTTTAAAATATTACTCATCCGATTAATTAATGTCACTAATTCATTTATTTGTTCCTGTAGTTGGCGACACTTATCAGTCATCTTCTTCATTGAATTATCAACTTCAGATTATCACTTACTGATCCAAATGAATGGACTATTTCATGAGATGAATTTAGGAAATTTCAGTGTATTTCAAAAATTTTATTAAAATTTGTAAAAAATTTATAAAACAAGAACGTTGTTGCTATTTTAGAGTAAAATAAGCCTAGCGGAACGACGTTGGTTTATTTTAATATTTTCATTTTGGGTTGGTGCATCGACGCATTTCATTTTGATTAATTGGGATCTTGGAATATTTCCACCACCGCCACTATATTCACCAACACTTGTAGCATTACTTTTTGAGGTACGATACGATTAACTTTGAAATGTTGTTTAAAAATTTTAATATGAACTGTAACAAATGTGACTGGTCATTCGATCTATCTTTTAATGAAACAAGCTGATAAGGCTTTGATAAAGCCTTGAAAATTCTGCAAAAATTAACAATGAAACATTTTTTAGTTTCTAGGCTCAGTGATAGTTAATAATGAAATTAGAATCGAAAAAAATGAAACATTTCCAGTTTCTTGGTCCAATGGTAGCTTATGATCGATCGTTATTTCTCTTGAGTACCATTGGTATTGCATCATGCGTGTGTTTCACGTATAGCTATATTTATACCTGCTTCACGTTCACGTATTTCTATACCTCTCTGATAGCAATCGCATCGTCATTTTATAGCATGCAACAACACCTTGCTGATCCAAAATTAGGTTTCATTAATTTCTTTCTTTTTAGCTTAGAATTTTGTAACAACAAATTTTAATTTAAAGTGTGCTACTTTTTTTTGTATAAATTAATGATTCACATTTGGAAATCGAAATCTTTCTACCAACAATAATTTCTATCATTTATCCCAGCTGTTGACCTTAAATTAGATTATTTGAAATGTTCTATATATTAAAAAATACAATTAAAGGTAGGGATATACTTTCTTTATTTAATGTTCTCAAATATTACATCGTATATGTTCAGTCTAAAAAATATTTAAGAATGCCGATTATTCAGTAGAATAGATTTCTTGATCTGTTAGTAACGGCAAAATATTGCTAAGGCCGAAGAAAGCCGACAATGCTTAACCCCTTCAAAATTTATTTTAATCCAATTATTGATAAAGTTGCAAATGATTATACTTAAGATATCTAAATGAATGAAGTTTAGCAAAAAATAAAGTTGGCTTTCAAATTTAGAAACAAATATAGTATTTATTGCTTCTTTTTTATGTCGTGGTGATATGAGTGAAGGTCATGTTCTACTCCCAATTTATTCAATGTACAATCAATTAGTGATAACACTTATTTTTGGCCACTATCTCTGGGATCGTAATCCGAATGCAATCAAACCCAATACATTGGAAGAACGATATACGTTGCTGTTACGTCGATTGCACTAATCAATTTAAGATAGAAATGTGATAAAGTGATAGAGACAAAAGAAAAATGCTTTATTATAATTATTAAATTATTGATCAATTTTTGCACTAAATATGTAAAATTCTGGATATCGTTCTTTATTCTAAGCACAACAAAATGTATTCTAAACAATGCAAAATTTCGGAAGTAAAGGTTGTGTGCATTGATTAGAAAAAAAGGAAATGAATAAGAATTCGAAAATGAAAATTCTCTATTTTACACATATAGAAATTTATTTTAAGCGCAGTCATCCATTATTACATTACATGATTGCATGGTATAATTTCGTTTATATATCATCATATATCATTACATTGTATATATCATGATATATCGGTAACGTTTGCAGCATCAGATAGAATCAATCTTCTTTTCTCTTCCGATTGTTTTAATAAACTTTCAAATTGACTATTCGTACTTGGCTCAGATTGGTGTATTTTCAGAGCCACGCACACATATACAAACGGAACTAACACACACCAACACACAACACACGCATAAAATATCGCTTGTTTAATGGAATCGGAATTGACATTTTTTTTCCGATTTGCTTTTTAGATCACTTCCGAGTTAAAATTTCTTTCCATAACTTTTTTTTAAAATTAATTCAACTGTGGAGATTTGAAATAATCACAATAACAAAAAAGTTGAATTCAATCTGCATCAAATGGTCAACGATTTTATAAATTCATACCATCTCAGCAGTACTGAAACTACAAATCAAAATAGTACCATTCTGTTTTACTTGTGATTCCAATTTTCTTTTCTTTTTAAATGTGATTATGGTGCGAATTACCATCTGAAACATAATGAGAGTTGCTAATTATTAATGACTGAAAACAATCGTAAAAAATTTTTGAAAGTGGTTCACCGTTGTTTCTTTTCAGTATGATTAAGTAAATCAAGTTTCCAGACATTTTAAGTAAGCCAAGCTTGTTGAACAGTCAAAAATTGGATAGTCTGAAGAGCCAGTGGCCATAAAAATGAGAGAGAGAGAAACATGTATGTGACTTTTATTTCACCTTCTGATCCTCCCTCGAAAGAAGATATTCAACTGTATAAATTATTACAACAGGTGCCACAATGAATGACCACTGACAGTGACCGCTTTTCTCCCATTTCTTTGACTGCTAGTAACAAACAGCTAACTAAATCGGTAACGCAAATGCATGTCGCGAAATATTGCAATTTGCGATGCGAGTGCAAAGGATTAATGTGGCCCCTTGCAACGAGGAAAATAAATCTGAGCGCGTTTCGTCGTGCTGCTTCATCGCTGTGTACAATGCGCCCGGAGGAAGTCATGGAAGGAATTAAAACGGAACTTGGCCTTGGTACCATTAGAGAATTACGATCTAGATTTATTGGCGGTTGTATTAATAGGGCTAAAGCGTACGAAACTGATAAATATGATATTTTCGTGAAATTTAATGATAACGAAAAGGTTAGCATTTTCAATTTTACTTTCATTTATTTACTTCCTTAATTATTTTAAAGATCATGTTACATCGGTAATTGTGCCAAGAATGTTAGTATTTTCAGAACAAAATATGACTTTTGAATTATCAGGCAAGCAACATCTCGCATGAAATTTTTCGTGATTGAAGTAACGCTGAAGAGAATTTAATGTAAAATCCTTAAATTGATAAATATCGTTTCTTTTAGTTAATAATTTATCATCCCATCATTTAATTGCCGCTCAATTATGCATATACAAATGTGTATTACTATTACTATAATTCTATTTCATTTGTTTGTTCGAAACCAGAAAAATTTAAAGAGTACAATTTTTCATATTTTGCAAACATGTGATTCGAGACAATTTTCAGGCCCAGGAGATGTTTGATGGTGAATTTGCGAGTCTTCAAGCATTGTTAGATACGAATACAATCCGAGTGCCGAAACCAATCAAAGTAACACCCATTAATAATTGCTATCATTAAAATGATTGATAAATCCAAAATATGGTCTAAATATATATATATATATATATATATATATTCGAATGGTATAATTATCTGTCAGTTTCAAAAGCTTTGAATTTTGGTAATGGCAACTATGATTAAGTTTTGTAGTGAGTTGTAGATATTTTTTCTACTTCATATTGCACTAATCTTCATTTTAACTCGAATCAGTGATCTGTAATCACCAGCAGCAAATCAACGAATTGAATTGATTTGACCACAGGTTTATTATCTGTTTTATGAGGGCATGCATTAGTATTTTATCTTTTGGAAACATGCTATATTGGAATAATCCAACATGGTCTTGGAATTCGGATCTTTTGGAAACATGCTATGTTGAAATAATCCAACATATGTTTTGATACTACCGATTAGAGGGATTGGAATTCGGACCATGAATTCTATTAATCAACTGAATCGCAATTTTGACTTTGTAACCCTCCTTATAAAAATTTTGATGCCAGTTTTCAGGTATTTTCTGTAAACGGTGAGCGTTGCTTGGCAATGGAATTTATAGATATGCGTGGTCCATCAAATTCTGAGAAACTTGGTACTAGTATAGCGAAGTTTGGTATTTCCTTATACTGCGAATAAACATTTTTATTTGGTCTTGTTAATAAAACTATTTAAATAGTTTGTTTAGTTCATAAGACCTAATTTTGTGTGATGAAGGACAAGAGATTACTTCATCATTCAGTTTTATCCCTCAGAAAAATAAACTTAACATGAGAAAATCTTTGTTTCTCCAGAGGCTTGTATTGTTAAAAACGTTAATTCACAGTCAGGAAAAAAGAAAAAAGATTGCCTCATATAAAGTTTTTTTTTGGGAGATGAAGCTGAGTAATGAAACAGCCTTTTATCTTCCATTTATAAATCTGATTAACTAAATAATCATTTTCCGTCAGAAGAAATTGAAACCTTTTCCGAACAAAAAATTTTTTATTAAAGTTAAAATATGGCTTTTATGATTCTTGTTAAAAAGGGAGATGTCCTGGAAGAAATAAATGCTCTTGCGTGAAGTATGCAAGATTTCTGTGCATAAATGAAATTATTGTGATTAAGAAAGACTAATTATAGATACTATAATGAAAAAGACATTGATTACTAATATTGATGATTCTAGAGCATATATATAGTTACTGATGAAAATTTCAGATTACATTTACATAACAAATCCTTAATGGAAGCAAGTAAAAACAGCGAATCAACAATTGGTGGTATCGATAAGCAGCCGAAACCAATTAATAAATTCGGATTTCATACACTTACGTATAGTGGATATTGCCCACTTATTAATGAATGGTCGGATAATTGGGTGGTAAATTGTTTTCGTATATTTCGGGGACGCATGTTCTAAATACCTGTCGGAAGGGTCAATTGAAAGTACCGAACGGTTCTTATGGTTGTTTAAGATGAAGTCTTCGGTGGGAAGAAATGCCGAATGATCGGTATTATTTGTATTTACTTGCTTTCATTTTGCGCGCAAAAGTCTGCTTGAATATCAGATGTGGTTCTACAACTGCTAAAAAATATATGGAATTGGTCATCATTCTATTTAATCTCTCGTTTGCTACGTGTTTTTTGAATTTTAGGAATTTTATTCGCAAAATCGACTGAAGAAAGTTATTGATATCATTGTGGAGGTCAGTGTTTTTAATCATCTGATAGTTTTCATGTAGTCCGTTTTTTCTTAAAAGATAATGTTAAAATTATGATTTCATTGTAATGAAATTCTTCTAGAAAACCGGTGATCGGGAATTGCTGACATTGTGGCCAGAGTTAGAACGAAAAATCCCGGAATATTTCAAGGATTGTGATATATATCCGTGCTTGTTACACGGTGATCTCTGGTCTGGAAACTATTCGTTCACCGAGGATGGTCCAGGTTGGCTTACTTTGTAGACGAATGATAATTTAATCCAATTATCAATTTATGATGTGATTAGCATCATAGTTTTTCGATCCTATTACCAGGGTTTTTCAGCTTGTTTCAAGAAACAAGTTCAGAATTTAAAGAGAGAATAGTTTTTTTTGTAAACTTTGAAATTTCACAAAATTATAGTAGTATTCGATCCGGCATCTTTTTATGGTCATAGCGAATATGAGTTCGGTATCTTGACCATGTTTGGTGGCTTCGATAAAGCTTTTCACACGGCTTATCACAAAATGATACCACAAACTGCTGGATTCACCCAACGTGTGCTTCTTTATCAGCTTTTCCATCACTTGAATCATTGGTTGGTATTTCTTGACCTAATTTCCAGAAAGAAAAAGTCTTGGCATCTCTCGTTCAAAAATTGCAATTACTAATTGTTAGAGAATGAAATCTTAGGAAGCTCCATGCGAAGTTATGAATACATTATACGATTTGTTAATCCAACAATCCACTACAAGGAATATTTAATGAAGTTATTCGAGCATGATTATTGTGAGGATGTTAGAAGTGACATCTATGTACTGACTGTTTGTTGAATCCGATTAACCTGATGATTTTCATTTTGAACAACAAAAAATACCAAATTTTCCATGAAACACAAAATTATTATCCATGAATTTGAATTTTTTCTATGTTTCTAAATTAAATTTCATAACGGATCACATTAGAGGTTTGAATATTGTGCCTGCTAAATAAAATCATTCTGTGGTTAGGGTTAACAAAATGGCACTGTTTTTGTCAAGATTAGAAGAGCTGTTGTTGATGCTGTTTGATTTTTTGCTTTTTCGCTTTCCTATTTCATCATTGATTCTTTTTTGCAGGAATCATTTTGGTGCCGGATATAAACCAAGCGCATTAAATTTAATGCGGAAACTGTCGTGAAAATTATAGCAATGTACAAAATGGAGAAGCAAGGAGAGGGTTTTTCCTTCACGTGTAAAATCTTTTTAAAAAAATGTTTTGTATAAATTCTAGCTGATATTAAACTTGTATAAAATGCCTTTTAATTGCTCTCTATGCTCACATCTCTGATGAAATGAACTCTTTAAAAGTGATTTGGCTTAGAACATAAAAAGGAATTGACGAGGTTCTTGAAACGTTTTTGTTCTTAGAATGCCTCACAGTTTTCAACAACAGCAGGAAACAGTTGTAGAACAGAAAAATGATGGATACTGCGTCATTAAAATTTTGTTGAAGTAGGAAGGATTTTAGTCTATCATGAATTTTTGTCACCTTACCTTATCTTCGTTACTTTTCTTTTTTATCTTTACATTTCTATAATCCTTATAGCTCTATGGTAATTTATTGCGATCCAGGATTCATTTATTCTGCAAAAGGTCTCACGGAGAAGGATGTCCAATAGATTCACTATCCTGATTTCTATTGAGTGGTAGCATAATGCTCTCGTCGATTCGTGAACCAGCAAAATTGATTTTAAGCATCATAGTCAACTTGGATGCATAAGCAATTCCACTGCTCAAAACGAAGTTTTTGTTCGCAGCTTGACTATTGTAAATATATTTTGGAAACAGAAGTTTACTATGGGATCTATACTTTGGGATTGCAAGATTTGGGCCAGATAGGACTTAAGAAATTTTCTTTTTACAATCTCGAAGCTTCATAGATGCAGTGATTGTACAGTTTAATTAATTTAAATTTTTAATTCCCTGCTAATCTTGGTGTGAAGAAAAAGAAATGAGAAAGAAGAATGGGACTGAAGAGAAGACTGCAAAAAGGAAGGGAGAAAAGAAAAGGAGTAAATAAGGAATGAAGTGCGAAAAACGACTTAAGCTGAAAATCTATTGCATATCGGCGTTACTGCGATTCTACCATATTTTGTTGTTCTATTCCATGACGTTGAAGTCTATTATTTTATTTCATTCGGATCAAATTTAAATTTAGATATCGATTAAGAAGGACCGAAAAATTTTTAAGAGAGAGAGAAACGGAAGGTGCACAATTATATTTCAACAGTTTCCATTTTTCTCCATTATTAATTTTACTTTATTTTGGTCATTTCAATCGATGATGAAATATCAAAAATTGCTAAAGACTTAGTCGAATGAAGTGAAATTGACATATGCATTATACTCACTGCCGTTTTTTAGTCCATCTACTTATAAGCCAGAACAAATCCATTTATTGATCATTTCTCATCTGTCTCTAAATCCTCTTAAATCCTCTCTTTAATTTTTATACATTTTTTCTTTCTCCTTTCCTCTTTCTTCACCACTAATATATTTGCTTTGAATATTGACATACAAAACATGATATGAAGATAAGTTTAACATGTTGGAAGAGAGAATCTCTTTAAATCTATCGCATGAATAAATCTGGTTGTTTGTTTGTTATAAGTCTTGCCTTTGTTTGTCTCAAAAACTTTTTCATATATTATGGTAGAGATTGATAAAATTTCAATGATTAAACGCTTTTTTTCTATCTTTGTTTAGAAATTGATTTTCCTACCACAACTATTTCAATTTTAGGATTTAAAATTATTTAAATTGAACAACTCAAATACTACTTTCTTTGTATCTTATATATATATATAATTTTAAATCCTAAAAAAATATATATATGTATATTTTTCTCTCACTTACACATAATTGCCGGAATATAACGATAAGTTATATTTTGAAAGGCGTAATTTTTATTCTACAAATCTATTATTTGATTATCTGCGGAGAATGTCTAAGTGTTGGAACAAATGAAGGGATATGATTCTTTTCAGGAACAAGTTATGATTCTTTTCAGGAACAAGTTTCTCATCTCATAAAATTTAAATTTCACTCCATATAATGTATTCACTTATACATGTTCACTGATGACACCCTATTGAATGTTTCATTTATTGTCATTGTTAATGATCTATGTGAGTTCTAATTCAGTTCCTGTGTAAGTTCTAATTTATGTCAGTGCATACTGGGATAGGAAATGAAAAATTTTACACCTGCAATTGCGGAACTTTTGAAACAACGGCAACCCTCATGAAATAAACTATACAAAGTCAAGGATTACAGGATCTTTACTTTGTATTTGTTCTAAAAATGATGATAACAATGATAATGTTAAATAGTTAAAACAGATTATAGAATAATTTCATTAAATCGTCGTCATTTTCACAAATATTAGCTATTAAAATCTGAATCGATTTAATTTCAGTTTACCTCATCTTTTAAAAGTGTAATACTTGTAATAGCTTAACTGTCCGTTGATAGTGATAGCCTTCTCTCCCAATTCATCCTATTCTTCACAAAAGAAAAGATAGATTAAAATATTTTGCCATTTGCTTCACTGTCCCATTTCTTCATTTTCTATTCAAATCTTAGCAAATTTCTTCATAGATGATAAATTAACAAATTTATAATAAACAAAAACATCAAATATAAAGTACTCAATATGAGTAGAGTAATACTAAAAATGAAGACAAATAAACCGGTTTAGTTAAGTGAACTGAAATCTTTTAAACTTCATGCCTATCAGTATTGAAATCTCTTAAACTCTGCTCGTTGTCAGTATTTTTAGTCTTAGTTAAATTTGAATCGTGTTATGGGAATTGAAACTTAAAATAATTCGATCTTCCTTTTTCACAATATTTTCAAACTTTATAATGAGCTGAAAGAGAGACGAATATTGAAGGCAGCTCTTCTACCAAGTCTTACCAAACCCTGTCAACACTACCGACTATTCATTACATTGGCTAACTTTTGGCAACTTGTTCCCTGAGCCGCTTATGACTTGCTTTCAGATGTCAGTATTTTTTTTGAATTTGTAAGTTATTAGTTTTGAGGGTTTGATTTATTTCTTCTTTCAGTTATAGATGATTTTTCTTTACACTCATTTCTTCGATTCTTTGACATCTCACTCTCTTTATTTATCTTAATTTTTTCATTCATTTCCCTAATTTTACTTTGACTTTTTGTATTTTGCTTTATTTCATTTGCTGACAATTTTTTGCTTTTGTCTTTATTGCATTGTTTATGTAAAGATAACATCTTAGTCAAAACTACTGGGAAATAACTAATTGGCGTGAGAAGGTCATATCTGAACGATATGTAGAAGTACTACGTCACAGATGAAAAAGTGAGACATGTAGAAATGTACACGAAAGTCGTGAAATCAAGTATTTCTTGTGCGTAGTAAAATGAGAAACATACAATTAATGTAATGTTTTTCTTGAATTTTAGAACCAGAGATGACAGTGAAAATGCGAGTCCGAAAATGTCCTACAGATGACTTGGCGTTAACAAACTGCGCAATTCTTAGTGCGAATGCGCTGAATGGTATGGAAATCAAGTGAGTAATGTTATCTTTTCATTCTTCAGCATAAAGCTAAGAAATTAAGTAATAACTTGCATTACCGATAGCTTAACCAGATTTTGGCCTTTTATGGTTGAGGGATGTTAGAGATCACATATGAGGCTTGCATTTATCCATTTATCATGAGAAAGTATGCTGTACTTGATGATGTAAATACTAGAAATTCGGATTTATTTCTTTGGTAAAATTGGAATGGTCTTACTTGGTGATAAAAAGAACGCAATGGAATTGAATAGCAAAAAAGAACAGAAGTTCTAGTGTCGAGAAACTCCTCGTTACTTTTTAATTTATGCAGGCATCTATTGGTAAAGACCGGGCCGGCGCATCATTTTGTTTTTTCGGTTCGGAAGCATCCATCGTTGAAGGCTGATGAGATAGCTTTCGCTCTATCTCAGCGCAAATGGGCAAAATTATCATTGGACCAGGAAGTGGAAGTGCAGCAATTCACTTTCAATAACAATCAATTCATCGGATCAATCACCGTCGCTGCTGATTTTCAGTCAAAAAAAAAGTAAGCTTCTACAAAAAATTTTTGGAATTTGAAATAGCTCAGATTGTTAAGTCATCATTTGCTGTTAAAAATTATAGGAATTAGATCTTGTGATTTTTGTTTGTCTTTTTTGCTATTAGTTAATAGCGTTGTAATTTTTCTTTTCTGTGACTGTAGTTTTGTAATCTTACGGTAACAGTCTTTTATCATTTTACACAGATCCCATCATTGTCCCATCATTTCCGACAACTTTATAATTAATAATACTGTTAAGCGCTACTGTTATCTCTTATTTATATGTGAAATGGTTCTTTGAAACTATTCACTATTGTTTTCTGTCAAATTTCATCTACATATCATGGTTCTTTGCAGTTTCATCTGTTATATTTTAATTTATATTATTTTACTTAAAATCTAGAAATTTGTTTTTGGGCAGATACATTAGATAACAAATAATTTTTATTGATCTTTGACTCTGCCATTTTTTTATTTAGTTTGTTGCTTTTGTTTTTTCTATTATATTTGCAACAATTAACTGTAAATTTTATTATTAAAAAACTTTCTTATACTATTATTTCAGTCAAACATCTGAACCGTTAAATACAGACTTTATGGCTCGTGAATTTTCTATCCAGTTCTCTGGTCATGCATTTACACGTGGTGAATTACTGGTATTTAAATTTGACGACGAGAAAGGAAAATCATATACTTTGGCTTTAACAGTCACATCAATACTCGGTAAATAAATGCAAATTCAAATATTCAGTTCGAGTTTCTGAGTTTCTGAGTATGTGATTTCAATAGTCTTAATTTCACTTTCTGAATGTAGAACAATGTGAACTGAATTTTCCTTTATTTTATAATATATCAAAAACTTATCTTCTGATAATTGTTTGTTCTGTGGTTTTTTGCAAATCACTTGTCAGTTTGAATTTGAAATTACTGTGTTATCTTTGTTATCTATGCAATTCCATTTTTTCTCGCTAATTATCTTTTAATTAGTTCTCGAATTTCGTAAGCGCATTTCTACTACTGTTTTAATTTCAGGTGTCGATCTCTCATTTGCTACGAATCCACAGGCTTTTTCTAATTTGAAACCGGTTGAGGTTAGAGGCTATGAGTTTTGTTTTGTTGGTCATGTTCGATTTTAGCTTGTCGGATATTCACTATTATTCTCAAATATTTATTAAAAGATCGTTTAAATCTCGTGTTTTGCAGATTGATTCAGGACTGCTTTTGCCAAACTCTGCTATTATTTTTGATAAAGCAGAAGAATCGCTGTTGAATTTGATTGGAAAGAGCAAAGGGTATTGTTTCCGATACTGATATTTATGAAAATTAGAAAGATAAAATCCAAAAAATTTGGAGTTGTTCAACTATCTTGGAAATAACCTGTTTTTCCAGTCTTTTTTTTCAGGAAGTCAGCCTATCGATCCATCATCAATCCAGATTGGGATTTTCAGAAAATGGGTATTGGTGGTTTGGATAAGGAATTTTCGGGCATTTTTCGACGGGCATTCGCTTCACGTGTCTTTCCTCCTGAATTCATTGAACAGTTAGGTCAGAATGTGAATACTTTCTTACATATTAGTAACTTTAAAAGATTTACATTTTAGTTACTTGATAAGTAACTATCATTTGATGGTGCATACGTTTGAAATTCGAGATAAGGTGATTATTTACTTCAAATTCATAATTGTAGGCATGAAACATGTTAGAGGTATTTTACTTTATGGACCACCAGGAACCGGTAAAACATTAATGGCTCGTCAAATTGGAAAAATGCTGAATGCTCGAGAACCTAAGATCATCAATGGACCTCAAATTCTGGACAAGTGAGACTTATTTAATTCAATATGTTGACATATTTTAGGGAACTCTTCCCATCAATATTAATCAAATTAATCAAAACTAAGAATGTCTTAACTCAATAGTTTGCAGACTTATTTAATTAAGTTCTCATTCACAGATATGTTGGCGAATCGGAATCGAACATCCGAAAGTTGTTTGCTGATGCCGAGGAAGAGTGGAAAAGATGTGGTGCTAATTCAGGATTGCACATAATTATATTTGATGAAATTGATGCTATTTGTAAGCAGCGTGGTTCTGTGGTATGTGGTTTTTTTGAAATTTACCCGTTTAGTGCAAAATTTTATTTTATTTTGGAATTCAAATAGAAAAAATTTTCTAAAATCATATCTCTTATTTCTGAATGGCTCGCATGCTCTATGCTCTCCTGCTGTTCATGTATATTGTCGTTACGGCTGAGTATTTTCCTTAACTTTTCGCTGAAAGCATGTCAGTTATTTAATCGTTTACTTCAGTCCACCAGTGATCATGTATGAGTGGTTTATTGTTTCCAAATTCTCGGAGAAATTTTCAACTTTGACGAACTCTGATAGTATCAAAATATAGGCCGGTTCTACAGCAGTACACGATACAGTGGTTAACCAACTGTTAGCAAAAATGGATGGTGTTGATCAACTTAATAACATTCTTGTGATTGGTATGACAAACAGGAAAGATATGATCGATGACGCATTGTTACGACCAGGTCGAATGGAAGTGCAGATGGAAATTTCATTGCCTGATGAAGCTGGTCGTTTACAAATTTTGAAAATCCATACTGCCAGAATGAGGTATATTGAGAGATTTGGGCCACTGAATTTCTTTTTAATCAAAAGTTTTTTAAATTTGCTAATTTGGGAGATTTCTGCTGTATTTTAAAAATTTTGCCAAATTTTATGAACGGTTGAAGTAAAGTCACGACATTTGTGGAGATTTATCGATTTAATTTTCGAATGTTGAAGGAAACGCTAGATTAATTTATACTATGTCTTTGACCAACCGGATGTAGAGTGTTTGTTCTCAAAGTAACGAAAACATGAATTAGAAAGACAATTAATCAGTTTCAATTCAAACTATATATATGGCTTGTTAAAAACTAGATAAGTTTAAATATTCAAATGTTGAAAATCGGATTCTTCAAAATCTTTCATTCTAATTCAGAGATATTTCAGAGAATGCGATAAATTGGATCCCAATGTCGATCTGATTGAACTTGCTAAAAAAACTAAAAATTTCTCAGGCGCTGAATTAGAAGGTCTAGTACGAGCAGCTCAGTCAAGCGCAATGAATCGATTAGTGAAAGTGACTTTTAAATTAATTGATTGAATCTTTCCTATTGTATGTCACTCAAATAGTGGCAATGAGATTCAAAAAATTCGAATATTTATTGCCAAGGGAAAATTGACAATTTCAGCATTTGTTAATTGCAGCAGTTACGATATTTATTAATAGTAATTAATTTAATTACTATTAATTGCATAAATGCATATGTTTTTAGTAGTACTTAGTTACTTTCTATGCTGACTTTATTAATGAACTCAAAAGGTTTAGGCGGGTGGCAAAGTGCAACTAGATGCTGATGCTGTGGAGAAACTGATGATTAATGCTGATGATTTCACTTATGCTCTTGAGAATGATGTCAAACCGGTTTGTTATCAAACACTGATCAGTTATTCATGCAAAGCTTTCTTGGATTCAAATTTGAAACTAAATGAAAAGCGACAGCATGTTCACAGTGTGATTTCAATTATTTCTTTTTCTAGGCTTTCGGTCATTCCAGCGAAGAATTGGAAAAGTACCTAATTGGCGGATTTATTTCATGGAGTACACATGTTACTCAAATACTTGAACAAGGCGCTTTGTTAGTAAAACAAGTTCGAAGTCCCGATACAAAGGGATTTGCTTCTGTTTTACTAGCAGGTTAGTAGAAGTTGTATAAAATAAATCTATTCGTAACCAAGTAAAAATTTTTAAAGTTGGATTAAAATTGTTAATACTGAGGAAGCATGAAGATTCTCAAAAAACTGTCTTTCAGAAACAAACAAATTTGAACAGTAATTAAGTATTTCTTCTCATATTCCTCTTTACTTCAATTGAATTCAATTCATATGATTTGAGGATCACCAAACAGTGGTAAAACTTGTTTTGCGGCAATGATTGCGAAAGCTTCCGATTATCCGTTCATAAAAGTGATTAGTGCGGAAGATATGGTCGGTTATACTGAAACGGCTAAATGTGCTGCCTTGCGAAAGGTATTCGATGATGCACATCGATCCCCGCTCAGTTGTATCGTTGTTGATGGTGTTGAACGGTTATTAGGTTTGTTTATTTTGATAATTTCTAATTAAATGATGAAATTTCGCTTAAAGTAAATGAATAAGCTTTGTTACTGTTTGCTCATTCTATTGGATTTTCATTTTATGGTTTTCGTATGATGGCATTACGAGATTAATTTTATAGATTTTTCACCAATTGGTCCACGATACTCAAATTTGGTCCTGCAGGCGTTATTCCTTTTAGTGAAGAAGCTACCACCCCAGGTATGTTTTTATACTACATTAGTAGACATTTAAATTCTCAGCTTTAAAATTGTAAAACATTCGGTTGTGGGCATTTATCATCCGGTTGAATCTGTTCATTGAATTTGAGCAGTTATACATTGTGCAAAGTGATATTTTCTGTGCTTTCATAATGAGCCAATATTTCAGAATCGGCGTTTACTTGTTATCGCTACATCAAGTAATCGTTCATTCTTACGTGAGCTCGGTTTGTTGTCAGCATTCTATACAATAATAGATGTGCCAGCTCTAACAACCGTACAACATATTATGGCTGTTATTGAGGACACAAATGCACTTTCACGGCAAGAATGTGAAGAGATCCGTAGCGAACTTTCTCGTGCCCATAAAGAGTAAGTCACTTTGTCTTTTTGGTTTTTTTTAAGAAACAAAAGTTAAATTGTATACACATGCAATTTGTATGCTAGAACTTAATATTAATTTCGTGATGAAGACAAAGGTTGCAGAAAATTTATTAATTACAAATCGTTTTATATTTTGCCATTGGTTTTTTTTTTTAATTTTTTGCCACTGATTTCTTTCTAATTTTATTTTGTGACGAAACTTTTTATAGTGTCAAATTATTTAACTTTCTAGATCAAGAAAAAAAATTTGGTTATTTGTACTGACAATTTATGCAGTAAAATTATATTAAAAAGAGAAAAAAAATTGATGCTTAATTTATAGTAATTTGCAGATACTTCATTGGAATCAAGAAATTATTGAATGTGATCGACATGGCACGGGAATGTGAACCGGTAGATAGAGTTTCGGTGGTTGTGCAGAGTTTGATGTCTGAAACGTTCAGTAATTGATGATCAAAGACGACATTTTGATACGTTATCAGATTTACAAATCTTGTCTTTTATTTCTATATAGAGATATTCTTAGGTTCTTTGTCATTGTTATTTTCTCTGAATTAGTATAGCTAATAATCTGCCTTTGAATATATTATCGGTGGATGTTTGAATCGAAAGGAAACTTCCATTTGAAAAATTCTTATTGATTTTTTAGATAAGCTTGTATTCTATGTTTCTATTCATGTTAATTAGGGATTGCTCCAATCTCTGATTCAAAATGGTTTCGACGAAATCTCCAGGAAATTTGTGAATTGAGAACTGACCGTTTTCTAGATTACGCCAATGGTAGGATTGCCTCGACCATATTGTATGTAAACATGAATTGGAAATTAAAAAAGTCAAGAAAGAAGAAAAATTATTATATTATGGCTGAAAATTCCTTTTATCAGTGAATGAGTGAATTAATCGTTTTGTGACAGCTTTTCATATTTAGATATTCATCATTTTCTAATGGAATGCTAAAAGATTCCTCTCATGGAAGATAATCTAAAACCTATCGCAGTTGGAAATTACTGAGAGGGAGGAGTATATCGAATTTCAACGGTCTAATTAGTTAAATCCTGCTTGATTGAAATAGTTGGCACGTTATGATCATATTTCCATTAGCAAATTTATTTGAAATGTTACCTAATTGACCAAACAGTCTTGGTGATCTCAGTAGATGCAGTGATTCATTTAATTAAATTCTTACATTCCATCAAAAATTTCTAGTTATGGCGTCCAGCTGTATACATTCTTTCTAATTAATATGTAATGTATCATGTAAACTTATCCCCTTTGTATATCTGTGCAATAATTTTCGATGTTTTTGTTTCACATGCTACATTTTCATAAAAGATAGTCTTTAATTAACTGTTACGTCTCTATGCTGCGTACATCAAAATCTCTAAAATATGGAAGAGAGACTGAAATATGAAGAAAGCAAGAATTTCCGCCTAATATTGTAAGGAATTCTGATTTTAGAAATGTTAACATTAAGATTGGATAAAACGTTAAGATTGGATAAAACTACTAAAAAATCATTTTCTACCGGAATGGGATGAGAAACTATAATGGTGGTTTGTTGAATGATATTAAAATAATGGTAAGGAGAGCGAGATGTTGTGGGAATTTTTTGACTATTGAATAGAGGCGAATACGGCTTAGGATAGAGATGTTATTGGTTAAAAAATTTGCTCTTGTACGTTATAAGACGATTATCAGTATATATTATAGATAATAGTCAATTACCATGTTGGCAGTATTCTCCTTAGTACTGCTGGTGTAGAGTGTTTTATTAATACTGGTACGGGTTATGATACTTATCGTAATACTAATCCTATCAAAGCGCATTATTTGTAATCCTTTTGGGCATAAAGAAAGTAAAGAGAACAAGAAGTTGGCTTAACAATTTAGGATAATTTAATCACTAACGAACAATCTTTGTAGTGAAGATTTCAATAATACAAAATTGCTTTAATTATTTCAGCCGCTTTACATCATAAAATTATTCCAGTTTTCCGTTAAGAACTATGTTCCACATGATTGAATTATGCGGAGAGTTGCTGTTATCGTTCTGAGAAATCTCTCTTGATTGTTCTTATAGCTATCGATGATCGGTTATATGAATGGCGCTTAGGGCGATAGTAACGATCAAAAAAGGCCGGAAATGTGAGGAAAATTTGGTGGAGAGGGATTGAAAATGGATAGCTGTCGCTATTGTTTATCATTCAACTTCGATCTTGGCTCTGCGCTTTCAAAAATTGTGTTTGGAAAACGATCGTTGGAGAGAAGAGGAAAGAGGAAAGGGGAAAAAAGAAGAGAGCTTTTCTGTACCACAACTGTAAACTTTTTATTTATCCTAATGTTTTTTTAATTAGGGAACTGATTAAGAAATAATCGATATTTCCAGCCATTCCATATTTACCGATTCTCTATTTTAGTAGAATAATAATAATAATCTTTTGTATTCACCATTGTTTCATAAAAGAATTGTATTATTTTTCAATGACCATCGATTCCTACGCTTTCTCGATTTAATTGATCACTAATTGATTTTGGTTTACGCTCCTTCAAACTTCAAATTAAGGCGGAATGATTGAATATTTGGTATCATAAAGACTGATATTGGTCATAATTGCTCATTAGGCAATTAATTAAGAGATGACAAAGAAATTCGAATGAGACAGAAAAGCACTGACTGTTATTGCTCTATTTGCTGTACTATCAAATTGAAAAAGCATTTCTGATTAGGTGTTTTCAATGACTCAAAGAAAATCTACAGTTTTAATTCCTATTTACAAGTATAATGCTGGATAAATTTTTCAATTGAATAACGCAATGTTCGATGTACTTTCATCGTTGCATATTATTCCATCATCGTTGCATATTATTCCAATTAAAGTAATAATTGTCATACATACTGACTTATCAAAAGAGAAATGTAAAGTAGAAAAGACTTTCAACTTTATTTAAGTTTTTGTTTTTTTTGATGATTAAATAGAAATAGAACGGGAAGAGGCGCAACACATCAAAAAGATATCTTTAAACATGACAGAGTATAATGATTGCAGGATGAAGAATATCAACATATAGCTTTCATAAGGCACCTAAATTATTCAAAATTAGTAATAGCTCGTAGATTAATTTTCACATTTTTCATATGTCAATTAGCTAGCTCTTGAAACTTTCAACTCTTTTATTGAATCTTTGTTGTGAAATAAATATAAGCTATTCGAAGAAATATGAAATACATTTCTGAATACATAAAGTGATTTCATTTTTAATTTTTCACTTTCCCTCTCTTACATCTATCTATCTAATGCAATTGTACATAATAATTCAAAGAACAATAGGAATTGATTAACATAATGGAGCAATAACTCAAAGGTATAAAAGATGATTTGGAATAATTTTGGCATAGTGATGATATAGCATTAAAAAAAAACCACAGAATAGGTTAACAAATCACTGCATCGGTAAAAAGTTTAAAGTTTAGAGGTGCAGCTTCCTCAAAATGAAATTATTGATTTGACTTTAAGCAGATTCATTTAGTAGCAAAACTTATGGTTTCTTCTTTTAAATATATTCCAATTATTTCTTCAACAAATCAAATTTTCCATAAATTAGATGATAATTTATTTATCGTCTCAAAAGAAATCTTCAAAAATTCAGTGATACTATCAGTAAAAGGAAAGAGTAAAAGAGTAAGAAAGAAAGTAAAATATGTAATAATAATATCGATAAGTTAAATTTAAATCATTTTTAAATTTACATATATTATGTGATTTTGTATGAAAAATGCAAAATTATCGTGCACAGAAAAGACAACGGATGAAATTAACGATCAGACTTCCGGCGATCAAAATACCCATTATCACCAAAAGTGCAATGAACCATTCCTGAAAATAAGAAACGCTTTTTTTAATTTTTATTCCGACTCATTTAAAATTGATAGAATAATCATAAAATCGATTGATGTATGCATTTTTTAGCATATTATCTACTTTGCGTATGATAAATAATGACCAAATAACTGGTGTTTGCTATTGCACTGACCTTTATCATTCATTCTTTTAGTAGTGAATATTAGTAATTTCGTTTTGTATGGACAATATAAATTTACGTTCACATTTTATATTATAATTAATATAAAATGTTATTAAGCGAATGAACGTGAATTTCATTATTGCAAAAAGTAAAAATACAATTAATGGAAGCGATATCTCGTTGATATCAGTAATGGAAAGATTTTTCTTACTCAACAAATTATACTATGCTTTATCTGAAAATATTATCCTCGGTGAATATAAGAGAAATTTGAGATACTTATCGAGGATGATACATATGCTGCAACATTCTTTTCAACAATGTCACTCATTCATTTAAACTTTCAATTGGAAGAGATGAGAGTGGCAACAAAATGAATTTCGATTTCCTTATGCTTTGCAACATTCAACATTTTAATAATGAAAATAATTCTTAAAATTCAAAATGTCTCATTTTCAAGAATTTCATTATCACATTATCCCTCTTTGATTATAAGATAAAAATGATTTAGTTTTTTAATTTCACATTGTTTACTTAGACATCCGTAAATATTTTAAGGTAAATTTTAGAGTAACAAAAAGATTTTATTTTCACAAATCATAGCGAAGGATATGAAGAAAACACTCAGCAAAAATTATCAAAATGAGTCTTATTTATATTTTTTAATAATTAACAGTCTTAATTAATAATTAACAATGAATCTCAATTAATAATTAGTTTTTACTAATAATTAACAGTGAGTTTTATTTTAATAATAATGTACATATACATATAACATATTCATTTTCGATTATTAATTGTTTTTGATCTATCAAAAACAACCGACATTATTCCTATATGAAAGGCGATCGATCACCCGTTATTAGTATTTTAATCATTCAATAATTTGTTGATAATTTCCCGTTCTAGTCGATCGAGACAAAATATCAACTGTTTATCGCTTGAAAACTTGTTTTTATTTATTATCTTTCGATGTATGAATTAAAGAAATAACCGCAATTTCTAGGAAAAAAACGGTGGAATGATGTAAAATTATTTCAAACAATAGCACAACCTTTGGTACATATTAATTTTCTATTGTTTTTCTTAATGAAATGAAAAAAAAGAAAAATTCCATAATATTTCATTTCTGATTTGTATTATAATAATAGGATAATTTTCAATTTAGATTAAATCAATCTATTTTAGGTTATAATTTTGACAGATATATGAATGGTTTTTCTGAGGGACTTTCTTCAATATCTTTCATGAAATGAATAATGACGTTTGCATCTGTTTCTTTACCTAAATTTTTATATGAAAAGTATCATATGAAATGACTGAAATTACCTGAAGCCTAAAACAACAGGAACTATTCAAATCACCGCAACAACGATAATAGTATAGTGGCGTTTCTTCTGGACATTGTTCACCAACCACAATTATTGGACATGCCAATGAACTTTTCCTGAAGAAGATTTCGAAATTAATTTAGAATAACAATAATTATCAGTAATGTAATTAGTAATCATAAAATCATTGATATATGCCTGAGAACTTTGTAATCCTTTCTATGCTCTGTTAAAAATTATAAGGAAAATTTTTGAAAAATTTAGAACAAGATAAGAATATCCGAAGTGGAAAAAAACTGCATAATAATAATAAACTCTATGCAAGAGGAAAGGAAATAAAATGATAGAATAAGCTTAAATTTAAAACTTTATTAATTTTACTTTTACTTCTAATTACTTTTCATTACTCGTAATTTAATAAAGAATAACGAAAAGAATTAAATAAACGGTGAAGTTATACAATAATTGTAATTTGTTCAGATAAATAATTAAAGGAATAATTTGAAATTAAGAAATTATTATAGTACCTAATGAAGCGTTCCAACAAATCAACTGCTCTGTAAGGCATTATTACGATCTTACTGAAATTTTTGGATTTTTTCCTGATCAAACTAATACAAAATTTTCTTTTACATTTGCCGAAAGATGACAAATTTGATGAAAAAAGTCGTAAATACTTGTCGACAATCAACGACGGTCTAACGGGAATGATTAAAGTATGAAAGTGGAAATGAGCGAAAGAATGAAATGAAAGCTCATTTTTCGTGCTCTGTTTGGGTAATCATTTCTAATGATTTTCAACGATACGATAATTAACTCTTTTTTTGTTTCAAAATTACTTTTTTAAAAGAAAAGAAAAGAAAAATTATATCAGTAATATAATCATTTGTCTTCCTAAATTTAGAAGAAAAGTGTTTTAGTCCATGTGAACTTCAGTACAATATTTGTAAGCCTAGTAGTATCAAAGTACCACACTCCTAGAAGCTTTAAGTAAGCCAAAAATCACGAAATACACCATCTCTGTTAATCAGGTTAAATGATATGAAATAGTTAAATGCTGGCCCGACAAACAATGCAATTTCAAAATGATACAGTAACTTATTTTGAGATAAACTCAGGATGATGAAATTGAAAATCAAAAATTTTTGCGTTTCACTTGCAAACCGTATTTCAGTTTCAAATTTGTGCAAGTAATTTATAATTATTTGAATTTCACTTACTTCAATTCGAATATTTTGATACCTTTATTTTCATCAGAATCATCGATATGTGTAACTGCAGTCACTACACTTGCTAAACATAGCAAATATATACTGTGAACCATAACTGAATACCTGAAATTTAAAATTTTGTTGGATAAAGCTGCAATCTTCGAAATCAATTTGAAATATCCACAACATCGCACGGAAATTCGATAACTCAGTTGATTAGTTTATGGACTATGGTATTTGCATAAAATACTAATATCACTACTTTCATTTCATAATTTAGTATCTAAATTTTATTTGGTGAATGGAATTATTAAATTACAACCATAGTAATGCATACGTAAGTTTCAATCAAAGTTAAATTGTACGTAATTTTATCTTCGCAAACGTGAATGATATTTTTGATATCAGTTAGTGTTATAATTTGATAGGAAAACAATTGAAATTAAATAATACATTTAAAATGATGAAAAATTATGCTCAATAGAAACAAAGTTTGCCTATTTCAAAAAAACAACTTCTTTTCATGTATCGCGACAATCGCACGAATAGCCTGGATTATGCTAAATTCTCTCCTAAAATTTATCATCCTGCAATCGTCGTCTTTAAAATTCAAGTAATCTGAAATTATGTCAAAAGTTTCTTGCCATAAAAATCCTCTGATATAAATTTCAGTAAGTTAAAGAATTTAGCAAAAGATTTTCGGCCATTTTTAAAATTTTATAGAAATTATTAATAAAATACAATAGAAAATACAGTATGACTAATTTTAAAACAAGCAATGATAAAGAACTGATAAAAAATTATATCACTAATATCAAAAGAAAAATTTTTTAATGAAAATTTATACGATTAATTGATTACTGTTATGAATAGAATAAAATACATTTTGTGGAATATAAATTCAGAAAAAATAAGCGTTCTCAGGATAATATTGAAATTAAATTTTACAGCAAGAATAAGTCATCTTCAATGTATTTAAATGAAGAATAAAGAAAAGTAGGAATGGCCACATGAGCATGATGGAATAGGAAGCAATATAGGTAGGAAAATGTGAGTATAGAAATCTAACAACTTTTTGAAACGACGTGATATGTGAAAATACCAAATAATGTTTGCTATAAAATGACGTGATATGTGAAAATACCAAATAATGTTTGCTATGAAATGACGTGATATGTGAAAATACCAAATAATCTTTGCTATGAAACGACGTGATATGTGAAAATACCACATAATGTTTGCTATAAAATGACGCGATATGTGAAAATACCAAATAATCTTTGCTATGAAACGACGTGATATTGAAAATATCTAAAAAAATCTATTAAAAATTATTGTAATACATGGAAAGGCAGAATATATCAATAATGTTAATTTATTTATATTATTGAATAAATAAAAAGCATATGAAATAGCAAATTTAATTTCTAAATATCAAAATATTTATTATTAAAATTTAATGGAAATGAATCAGTTCCAATATACTTCAACATCTATATTTATGTTAGAAAAATGAGTTATTTTTGTTGTTGAAATTACAAGAATTTGCCAACAAGTTTACTTTAAAAATAATAATTAAATATTTTTTAATGTTAAAAATTTGGATGAAATATGAAGAAATGATTGAGAAATATCTTAAAAGTGATTACTCATAAATTGAAAGTGTCATATTTTCATATTAACAAATGAAGCGCTATTCTTAGATCCGATCTGCGATAATTTTTTTCACTACAGAAATTCACATAACATTCATTTGTTTGTTTCATTTAAAATTTTATATTTCTAATAATTGGTGGATGAATTCATTTTTATGCAATAATTTAAAAGATATATGATATTCCTTATTTGTTTATATGTTAACTCATTTCTTCATTAATCACTTCATCTTATTTATTTACTTTTCTTTGTTTACTGTTTGCTTGCTTTTATATTCATATATTAATCAGTTTGAAATACTTACATATTTCATTACTGCTAATATTATTCATTTCATTTATTATTATGAATGGGTGAAAAAAATTCCACAAATACTGACCAATAAATTTATCCTTAATCAATAACACCAAATGAATCATCATTTTAAATTTAAAATCATCCTGTACTTTGATTTTGCAGAGGAATTATAAATAATTTGGCTGTCAGTAAGTACTCCATAGTTAGTTAAAATACTTTCAAAAAAAATTTTTCGTACTAATGTCCATCAAACAAATAGCAATCAAAATATTCATTCAAATGGATTTTTATTAATATTTTAAGATTATTTCTATCCTTCATGATAGATAAGGTGATAAGATATTACTTTCATAATGATAAAGTGGAAGAAAGATGAAATGATAACAAATCAAGTATTGATGAATATTTTGCTGTAAAATTAATTAAGATATAAGTGATTTTTTTTTTAGAAGTATGCGATCAACAATGTAAAAATAACTTTAGTACGATATATGAAGTGCTGAAAATTCTTTTAATATTAATTAAGTTTAATTATCCATTCAAAATAATTTCTTTTTGCAATTAAATATCGCTACGCATAGAATCTTCTTTATCACATACTTTTTTTCATAAAAAAATTTAGCTTATAGATTTATTAAAGTCTTATCAGTAGTAAGCAAAATTATGCGTTTTCTTTTAAATTTTAAGTCTATTAATTTACAAATGAATTTTCAATGTAATGTAAGAGAATGAACCCATTAGTACCTATTCAATAAGTTCAAGATATTATTACTTCTGTAAACTGAAAGCAATATAAATATCCGGCGATGAAAATCTATTGGAGGAAATGTAGAATAGTGATGTACTCAAAGTACTTACCATATATTTCATCCATTAAATATGCTAAGAATGAAATAGTATCGGAGACATTGAATGACCTTCCCTATTGTTATGTTGGAAAATCGATAATTCCCCACTTTTCAATTAGCAATATTCTTCAAACCAATATGAATATCAAAAGAATCAAAAAATTCAATAGTAATAAAAAAAGGAATAATAAAAAGTAGGAAAATGTTAGATGAATTAATGGAAGAGAAGAGGTTAGAAATGTTCAAAAATGAAGAACGAAATGACTTATGCGCAAACTATGCGATGCCATGACTACCTAACAGAATGAGTCGGTCGGTTGGTCGGTTGGAGTGAGAGGTTTTCTTCCCGACAAGGCGATCGAATATGCTGTTGGTAGAGATATTCCACTACTACCATCATTCTCTTTGATCGATATTTAATTATTCATCGAATAATTGATTGATTTATTCAATGAAGTGATAGAGTGGTAAAGGAAAATGAGCTATATTGTCCTGACCACTTGACAACAATATTTTTCTATATTTTCCATATCAATGATCTATATCTCTATATCTTACTGACTAATGGTTTCTTTTTCTATATCCTCCAAATCAGTGATCTCTATCTCTATATCTTGCTGACCAGTGGTCTATATTTCTTCACATCATCATAAACAATGGTCAGTTTATCTCTCTATATTGTAATAAATTCATCACAGCATATTTTGTGAAACTGTTTTTGAGCAATGTATCATTTCTCTCTGTAAGGTAAAATAAAGGGAAAGTTGAAATAGTATATGAAAGGACTTATTCTAGAATCAAATTGAGAAAATTTTCTATTATTCTATGGGTTAGGAATTAGACTTGGAAAAGTTTGAAAGGTCCATCAGATGCTGCTGGATATGATGATTTTAACTGGTTGGGAGCTGTTAAACGATCTATCATTCCGGAAAGTTTAACTATAATTATTTGTTAGTTTAGTTTTCCTATCTCCTTCCTTAAGCCCTTAAGCTCTCATTCATTTTTAGGGTGACATATGAACTATTGTACACATTCCTTATCAATTTCCAACTCCGATGACCATATATTATCATCGCACTGTCCATATCAATCAATGCCTTTTATAGGATCTAATGAGCGGAATCTCTTTTCTTTAAAAGAAGACAAATGGCAAACAATATTTATTTCAAATTTAAACAATAAAAAAATCAAAATTTTTTTTAAATGGTAGAATTTAATTAAATAATTATTTTATATGGCATCGGTGAAGAATTCATAAATGAAAGAAGCGGGCGCATCTGAAAATTAACAACAAATATGCATGGATATGTTCTAATGAGCATAGCCATCTTTTGTTTCCCGAATCAGTCAATAATTTATACTGGATGATTTTTAATCATTCAGCCAATATATTTTAAAACTTTGACATACGTGCTTTTCCTTATTAATGAATCGATCGGTATCATCCTTCATTACCGTTTGGTAGTGATATTCTTCAGCAAATCGATAACGCTCGAATAATAATCTCATTAATTTCTAGAAAACTTTTAATACTATGAAAATTTGAATAGCACTCAAAAAATCTTTCCAGAATTTTAAGTAGATATTAATTAAATCTAATTTAAAGTAAAATAAATTCATGAAATTTTAGATTGTTGTGTAGAATTCTAGTGCGTGTTAGAACTTTCAACGGTATGCTCTGATATAGCAATTAATCATTTTGGATTAAATTAGCCATTTGAATTAATTATATCCGTATGATTGCTTTGCAGTCTCTTACTAACAGGAGAGATTGGAATGGCGATCACTGACTGGATATAATTAGATAATCAAATGAAATGGGCGATTTTCCTTAATGCAAGAAAATGATATTTGGAATGCGAGATAGTTAAAACCAACAATATCTTAATTTTTAAATAAATGAAGTTGGAGCAAAATCCTTGGCTATGCCTAATATTATTAGAATAAAATTCATTATAAACTTATCATTCATGTATATTTTAAAGATAGATATGAGATTATTAATGATATTTTTAGGTTAAAGTTCAGCTTACTAAATATAAAAAGTCCTGCTCAATAACATCGTTTAGAGATGGTTTCAAAATCTTAATTGGAATCCATAAATCCTGAAAGAAGGATATTGTTCACAAATTCGGAACCATCTGATATATAGCATATATATATATATATATATAAATATATAGCACACATATAAAAATAAATTTGTGTTTATTCGAAAATGTTCTATATAATCCGCAAACTGTTTATACATGCTACTATACAACTGTTCTATAGTTATGTTCTTTAATAGCAGTAAATTTCATGCTAAGAATGAGGTTACTGTAATTTCATTTCTATCGTTCTTGATCAGTAAGAGATACCGTTTATATTCATTTCCGGAAAAGAAAGTATTTAAACAATAAGATTTTTTTCGTCTAAATCCGATAAACGTTGCATAATAAATACGGATATACGGGAATTTGTATATTTCTTACATCCTATTGCAATAGTTTCAAAAATTTAACAACTTAATTAAAATTTTAATTTCATTAAATAATCTATAAATTGTACTACTGATATATAAGTTATGCATAGTTTACAGGATAAATAAATTTGTATTTATTCGAAAATGTTCTATATAATCCGCAAATTGTATTGTATATGAGATTAAGTGGTGGTGGAATAGCGGTAAACCACTCGAAATATTCTGAATAAATTTGGCAACGAGTGAATTTCCACTCCATGTCTTCATTTTTCTACAATTTACAACATTCAGGAATATCATTGTCTCATTAATTATCTTTATCAATAAAAGATTCAATAGCAAAAAATTTCTTATAAATCTTTTTTTTGATGCTTAGAGAAAGTGACAGCTAAAGTTTATGCATTGTTACTATTTGAAATAAATTATTTTATTTGAGAGAATATTATTTGAAATTAAAAAATATTAGCATCAATTTGAAGACAATAAAAATTGTGTAAGCTAATAAAATAAATTTTCTTGTAAATCTTTGCTTAATTTAAAATTAACCAACTAGAACTTTATCAGCCGTTTGAACCAACATTGAAATCATCAAATTTAGTAAAATCATTATAACAGTGATATGAAATGCGGCAATTGTGATTTCACCAGCATAATTAGTGAGTGAATGTACGATAGGCTTCTGATTAGGCCCAGCATTACCCACAACAATTTTATAATCCCATGGAGCAAGATAACCAAAAAATGACCAATATAAATTACGAAATGTTATCCCTATGCTAGAAAATTTAAATTTTAGTAATTTCAAAAAAAAATTATATCGTAAAAAAGGAAGAATGAAATATAAACAAAGAATAATGACATAATTTCAGTAAAAAATAGAATTTTTATGAAATTATTGCTTAATTAATTAATTTTTACTAATACTTATTGTCTTATAATTATCGGTGAAATAAATTTAATTCGTTATCAAAATGAAACATTTTATAGTCAAATTTGAAATCAATTTTCTTTTAAAAAATAAAAATAGGAATTTAAATATATTTTTAAAATGAACATTTTAATATTTTTAGAATATAAATATTTTTTTCCATACTTTGAATAGGTTTCTTTTTGTTGGATAATATTTCCATCTTCATCCAATTCACGATTTTCATTATAAGATTGATACATTGTATTTATACCCAATGAGAAGGATATCATTATGATAGCAACTATTGACAAAAATGACATAATATCGCGAATACATTTTGAGATTGATATCCGAAAAGAAATTGATAATTATGAATAATCGAAAAAAAAAGAACAAATTCTTTGATGATTATTATTTGAAATAAATAGCAATATAAATAATATAAATTAAGAATAAAAGATCGAAATTATTTTAGTAAGCTTATGCAAAATTATTTAAGTCATATAAATTTCAATGGTAAGCATATATTCTTCATCAATATATTTAATTATAATTAATAAATTGGTGGAAATTTAATCATTTATTAATATTATTAAGTATAATTAAGATTAGTAGAAGACATTAAGATTTTTTTTAAATCAGAATAGGTTAAAGTTTTCAATGCTAAAATTTTAACTGATAATGTATATAATAGAAAAAGACTGAAGAAAATGAAAGATTTCATTAGAAAATTATGCATATACTTAGAAGTAAGTAATCAACTAAATAGTTATGCAAATCTTTTCAATGTATTCAAGAAATTCAGACAAGCTAAGAAGAAACTGAAAGGTATTATTAATTCCTATACTAATTAATATTTATTAATCTCTTCCTAAGTAATGGCATAATATTTTAGAATTATTCACCTAGAAGGGATCGTATAAATTACTAATACATATATGATAAATTTAGGTGGTAAGAAGTTAAGGTTATTTGAGAGAGAAAATAAATTAACTCAGCATATTTAAATATTTTTAATAATACTTACAATAGTTGAGCCAATATATCGCTGTAGCTGAAAGTAATATAAAATTCTCCATAATGCCATTACAGAAGCTGCACCAAAGTAAATATCATAAATTATTGAAAAATCATAATATACCTAGAATTATAATAATTAAAAATAGTAAATGCACTAATTTTAGTAATTTAATAATTATCGATTGATTGTTTTAGATTTAATATATCATATTGCCTAAAATATTATTTCTTTATAAGTTTAATTTGAATTTTATTTAATATATCTATATATATATATTGCAGTATAATTAAAATGAACCCAATGCCTTCGATGTAATTGTTTTAATCCATCTTGACTAATGGTAACCGCTGTCATAATAAAGCAAAAAAATGATCCCGAAAATAGCCATATTAAAATAAGATCAAACCTATAAATATATGCTAAATTTTGAACAATTCTAATAAGCTTATTTATAAATTAATAAAGTTTTATTAAGTTTGAATTTAAATTTATTTCATTTTTTAAGAAAACAAAAATAACCATCGCCACCACGCGCTGTAAAATCTTATTAAACCTTTGCTGGCAAATTCGATATAATGCGTGACAGCTAAACCATATACATATAAATATACATAACTTTCTAATATTAAGCGTAAATCTATAAAAAAGAAAAATTCATTTCCAATTTTATATTTAATATTTTTGCTACAAAATTTCAACAAATTTTTCTTTCGACAAATTCTTTTGTTTTAAGCCTTTTCAATTACTTTCTCTTACAAATATTAAACATAAAATTTGAAGAAATTATTTTAAAAGCCATTTAAAGCATTGTGAAATGTTAGTAAAAAAGTTTTTCCTTTCTCTGTTACAAATTTAATTTATATTATAAAAGCAAAGTTTATTGTTGAAAAAAATAGCAAAATTTATTTATTAATTTTTAAACGAACAACTATTAAGAAGCGATCGCTCGGATGATCGTTCACCTGTCCTACCAAAAAATCGAATAAAAATTAAAATAATAAGGAATAGTATATAACTTGCTAATCTGCTCGTATATCTAAAAAATTTAATTTTATATAAATTTTTTAAGAAATTAAAATTTAGTTCGTAAAAATTTAAAATTGTCTTCTTTTGTTGTTATTGTTGAAGGTTCAAAGATCATAAATTATTATCATTATTATCATTATTATCATTTAGTTCACTATAAAAATTAGCATACATTGCCATTTGATCGTTACTTTCATTTTTTTTCGGATTAACTTATCATTTTAATCATTTTCGATAGGAGTGGTTTAAAAAAAAGTTGAAAAGTTTAAAAAATCTTTTGTTAAGTGTAGAAAATCTTTTGTTTATGAAATTTCCTTTGATTGATAATTTTGATAATTAATTGTTGCATAACTCACCGTGCCAATGGGTATTTAAATGTTTCAATGTAAAATCCAGCGCTGATTATATGAAATAATGCTAAAATTGGGTAACATAAGAAATGTCGAAATTTACGACTTAAATCTTGAAATTTAGATTTTCCAATATCTGTCCATCTTCCATGCCAATGACCTTCTATTGTTGCTTGAACGCTCAACGAAGAAAGGAACTGTAAAAATTTTGTTATTTTTTAATGCAAATATTATTTAAGAATGTTTTAAAATTCATATATGGGTAACTTTTATTTCAATTCATTCGACTATTTATGTGATGAAACGAAAAATATCAATTTTGTTATCTCTCTTATCATCAATAATCATAATTATGATTAATACTATCAATATGCAAAATCTTCATGCAAATATCATCATGAATATGTAATTCATTTATGAGTATTGTAATTCATTTGTGATATTCACATGGTTGCAGCTGCATCAATAGACGCATTATTCAGCAAAAATATATTACAAATATAAATTAAGCTTCGCTACTTATGAATAAATAGAGCAATTGGTAGTAAAAAATTAACTGGTTTCATATGAGATTTGAGAGCTAATTGGATACGTGGAAAAGGTAATTCGCAATCAGCTAAAGGTGATCCAACTTTACGTGATAGCAGCACATTGATTTCTTCTGCTGTCCAACATTGTTCAGCAATTTTGACCGCAAATATCATCACATTATGACGTAAATCATTATATGCTACCTGTATTACTCATATCTTCCGTTTTAAATAATTTCAGAAATTTTTTAGCAAATAGAAATAACATTATCGATTGATTTTTTTCTTGAATTTTCATTTTTTCAAAAAAGATAGAAATTTTCGAATAGACAAATAATTACCCGCAAAATCTATAATAGATTCGAATTTTAAAAGACTTTTGTGGCAACTGTAGAAATTTTTGATGACAAATGATGTGAAAAATGTTGGAACTTTAGAAGTTTAGCATCCTAGAATTTTACTCGATCAATATCCGGAAAATAATTTAATCGATCAGCTAATCATCAAAGATTATTTATCTCAAAATTTACCTTGTGCTCTTTTTCCATTTCTTCACATACTTGCAAATCAATGGCAAGATTGAATGCAGCAAGCAACGGATCGGTACATGCAAGCCATAAAAATGGTGCGCTACTAATCGCACGATAGGTATCCAACAAAATTATGCTATTTGCCATACAATGTGCGCTACGCGAACATTCATCACAAGAACCTTTCAGTTTATTTTTTTTAAATAATAAGTGCTAAATCTGTATAATTTTGTTGAATCTAATTAATCTAATTTAGGCATAGTTCATTTTGATAATTTTCAAATCTGATAAAATTATTGAGGTGGCAAAAAGAAAATTTATCTTTGAACAAAAAAAAAATAAATCGATAAAAACTTGAAATTTACAATCAGGTCGATGTGGCAATTGCATATAATGCTTTCTGAGAAGTAAACATTGAACAACGGAAAAATTATTACATATGCAAGCAAGCATTAGTGGTGTCATGTGAGCTGGAAATGATTTCGACTTTCGACATCCTGAAAAATGATGGCATGAAAAACAGGTAAATATATACTTTGCAATCAATTTATTGAGGAACGTAAAACTTGTTGTTAAAAATTAATGATACTAAATTGTGAAAATTATCGTCACTATATCAAAGTGATGTAAATTATTTTGATCACTTTTGTTCAGTTTTGTATTTTAGATTTTGAAATATATGTGTAGAATAATGTTTTGAGACGCTATTCAATCTCAAATAATATACGAACCATTACGTTCTTCACCGGGATATTCCATGAAGAGTGATAGAATGAATTCAACTAATGGACGACTTCCGATGCAAATTGCGGTCATCAATGCTTCTTTGGTTGGTTCAGCTGATGATCGGTCAATTAGCAATGGCAGCAATCGCTCTATATGACCCTATAGTTGAGATTTCCCAATAATAATTTATAAAATTCTTTTCACACTTTGATACACTTTGATCGTTAATATTACTTTCATGACCTTCATTGTTAATTAGAAAAATTATTGTGTAGGATATTTTAAGCTGTCAAATTTATCCCCATTCTTAATGATATTTAATTAATTAAGGGAGATCTCAAAATTTATATTCCACAAATCAATCAAATATGTTGTCAATAAGTAAAAATTCATTATTTCTTCTCATCTTTTTTTTTGGACATATCTTATCATTTTTTGTTAATGCAATTATCACATTTTAATAATTCAAATTCATTTCTTTAATTCTCAGATCATTCGAATCATTTCATTGAATAAATTGAAAAGTAAAAAAACCATTCGATAATTTTAATTTCATTAGAAATCTTTTTGATATAAATAAATGTAAAACAAATCATTTAAGTCATTACATTACTATACAAACTTACAGGACTAATATTATGCATATCTTTAAGAATTTGTTCAATAACTTTAACATTTGTGATAAGTACAGCAGTACGAAATTGATGAATTGCATTATCCATTGATTTGGTTCGATTCCATTCCATTCGTCCATTATAAGCATTTGTATTTGAATTCGATAAATTTGGTATCTAATATTTCACTAATTATATAGCTTATTATTTTAACTCACATAAATATTTCTATGAAAAAAAATGGCCAACTAAGAAAAAAATGATTTTAACAAATTTCCAATTAAAATTAATTAATAATAAATTTTAACTTGATTTAAATATTCTTCCATTCGGTAGTATATTATCGTTAACTTATTGTATCAAATTTGTATTTTTATCTGTAAAAAAACAAAAATTTCAACATTTATTTTGTATTAGAATTGAAATCTTTGATGTTACCGAAGTCTTTTGTTTCATTGCACAAAAATTTATTTTAAATCGATGAAATTTCGAAAACATTTTTGAAACAAAAATATCAACCGTCTGCCAATAATTTCAAAAATTTTATTTGCCATTTTACATGATAATCTTCATTTTATTCATTAAATATTATTCAAATTTACTTTTTCAGATTTAATTATAATAAAAATTTATTGTTAATTTTAATTTTAATTTACGGCAGCTTATTTCAATTAAAATACTTTTTAACTTTTTCTTTTACAATTATAATTATGCATTACAACAAGCAATTATAATAGCAGAGTTAATATGCATATGCAAATTATATTTGTCAGATGATATTATATATATTTCTTTTGTTTATTATTATTGTTCGTTATAATTATAATAATTATAATTATTTGATATAGTTTGTTTCATATTCATAATTATATATATTTTCTTTAGTTCAGTTAAAAATATCTTTCATTTTAATTCAAATATATTGCAAATTTTGAATTATAAAACAATTAGAATTTCAATGAAACATTTTTCAAATTAATTGTCAATTTCATTTTTAATACATTTTGGATAAAAAATATTTTATTAAAAAAGTTTTTGAATTATTTCAGAAATTTAATAAAAATAAATATTAATATTAACCTTTCACTATCTGCCAATTATTTTGCATAAAAATATTCAACCAAATTTATTATAATTATGTAACAATTTTAGAAATGAAATATTCAACGAATACAATGATAGATATATAATTTCAACTTTGACATTGTTCTAACTCTTAACAATTAATAAAAATGTTTTTCATACATTATTGAAAAGGCAGCTGTGAAATAATTAATAGCAAACATTTCTTTTTTTTGTTTTAACTGAAATAAATTGCTCATATTTTTCGATTTAAATCAAAAGTTGAAGAGTTGTAAATTGATCATCAAAAACAATTCTCAGTTATAAATTTATTGTTAAATTAAATTACACACTAATTATCTTTTCTTTTGTTTTTAATTTTCATAGAAAAATAAAATTGAAATTAAAATTAGAAACAAAACGTTACCTATATTTTTTTGATAAATTTTTTAAATAAATTTATAAAGAAAAAAAAATTCGAATAAATTCAAATATATTTTAAAATATGAGATCATTATGATAAGCTTCAATGAAAAATTATTCCAAAAGGATTATTTTTCGCGTTATTATGTTTGCAAATTTCCTGAAGCGCGCGAAGAACGTCGTTTATTCGCCGGATCTGCAATTATGTATTCGTTAATTAACAAATTTGCCTTGTTTATTTATTTATTTAAAATTTAAAGTTAATTATTATATTGACAGCTTATTTAATCATGTGATGATCTTTTAATTATCAATTATCTTTTATAATAATTATATTTTTTATATCTTTTTCTTTGATGATCTGCCTACCTATCTATTATATCTAATATTTATTGTGTGAAATAATTATTCCCTTTGATAATTAACGATTCATAATTAAATTAATATTTTCAAATTCTCAATTAAAAATAATTATTAGCAAAAAAAAAAAAATAAACATACTAGTATTACAAGCAAGTAATAGTGAACGTTTCCTATCCAAAAGTCGTTTGTATGCTTTCACATAACGAATACATCGTACAACAGAATAAAGTGTATAAAATACAAATATTGATATTAGCAGCATAATAAATATTAATATCACTAAACGTTCATTGGCTGTTGAACTCTTCTAAAATTTACTGTTATTATTAAAATGAGATAAATTTGAAAATATTTAAATTATAAATTTAGTAATTCTTTTTAATTATATTAAATTAAAATTAATTAATATTTTTAACCTGTGTCTTTTTTTTAGTTAAACTTTCATGAACTTTTTCATAATCTGATTCATTCCAATAAACATCATCGATTGTGAAATGATTATGAGATGGTTTTGCAATGATTGAAACACCAAATACTTGAATAAAAATGACAATTATCGTTCGAGCTATCAATGTCGGATACATTAATTTATCCTAAAATTTCATTTAATTAATTAGATTTTTTTTTTGTAAATAAATTAATAATTTTCATTAATTATTGAATAAAACAATTGACAAATGAGTAATATAAAGAAATAATTTGGACAGACAAATGAATAAATAATAAGTTTGTTAAATAAACAAATAAGTGTAGAAATAACCTTGTACTTGTGAATACCAAAGATTAATAATGCAGATGTTACACCATACATAATGCTAATTGGCATCGATATTGCGGCAAACCAAGGCACATGACCGTACTGCAAAATTTAAATGTTGAATTTATTTAATTTTAGTTTTTGGTATTAAATTTTGATTTTATCACAATATACTGTTATTCTTTTCGTAGGTAATTTTTTAGAAACAAATTGATGAATGTCAATTAAGATTATCAGATATATTGATTTTTACAAAAGTTATAATTTGAAAAAAATAACCTGTTCCTCGGGATCTAGTATAGCGATATAAGCAATAGAATAGAGTAATAATAGTATTGATAGGACAATTTCTGAGCTGCCTAGGATCATTAAACCCTGGGTCAAGTGACAACAACAACAAATCCACTTCGGATGTTGTGGATCAAAATCCATCGCTTTTGAAAATCATGAAATGATATTTGATATTAGATGTAATATCATATAAAATTCCATTTTTAATTAATTTTAACTAAATGAAAACTTTTTTCCATTAAATTTACAACGTTTGTTGCAACTTCGAAAAAGTGATAAAAATAGGGACTTTAGATAAAAGTGCTTGGGTTAATAATTGAAATTATTATTAATTTTAAATGCTAATACAGTAATTTTCTTCTAAGAATCCAATTTAAAATTTTAATTTTTCAAAACCTTATTCGTTGGATTAAGATAATGGTTGCGCATATTCTAATGCTAATGAAATTTTGATTTTCATTAAAAGCAATAATTCATCAATTATTTAAGACATTTATAGATTCCTAAAAAGGAATGAAAAAATATTGAACATGCCTTAAAATTTGTAATGAGAAATAATAGGTCATAAATTTTGCTCAATCATATGTTGAAAATAATCAGTACAAAAGGATAATATAATGATTAAATTGCTGAATGGAACAAAATTAGAATGAAAAATAAGAATTAGAGGATGAACTTATCACTCATATGTTATCAATGATCAGTCGTGGACAGATCAAATGTTAGCTTAACATATGGATACGCTATTATCATTGAAACAAGCTACTGGTAACCTTCTTCAACTGTTCCAAACAACATTCTTTTCTATATTGCCAACATCTGCTCTGATGTGCCAAGGAAATTCAACATGTTTAGCTTTTCATTAAATGATGAAATTAAAATTTCAACGACCAATCAAAAATTTCAACTTCATTCCTTTTCTAAATTATCACAGAATTTTGAATTCATTTTTTGAAATGAAAAAAAGTGAATGAAAAATGGAACAGCTTTAGGAAGAGCTTTTTCTTAATAGATAAAAGTGAGTGAAAGATGAATTTTGATTTACGACGACGAGAAGGTAAAGAAGAAAAGGTGGAGTGAAAGGAAAGTTTGTACTTAGTAAAAATGTTTCTTTGTTTAGCGAAGAGAAGAGTTTGCCTTCGAGAAAATTAGGGAATAAAACAAATCACAAAAAATGAAATCGAAATGTTGAAAATTCTTAAAAGAAAATTAGTATGAAAAGTTTTACAAAATAAGAAATTAGAAAATATTATAATTTGAGAATTATAAGATTTTTTCTTTTTGCTGAAGGCTTTGATCTTTCTTCATTAGGTCAATTCATATGACCTTTCAATTAAATAAATTATTTCCTTTCCTCTTATGTGCTTATTAGAAAAGAAACAATGGAAAAGCTATCACAAAAAAATTTTTGTTGCAATTCTCTGTGGGAAATTACTGCTGCATGATTGATATTTAATAGTCTTTTGTTTGTCTATATGCAAATTTATTTTGTTTCTCATTTGTATTTTATCAACTAATTCATGCATTATATTTCGATTAATTATATTAATTTTTACATTAATGCATTATATTAATTATTTTAAAATTAATTATATGATTGTATCATATTAATTATTTTAAAATTAATTATATGATTGTATCATATTAATTATTTTAAAATTTCATTAATTATTTTAGAAATTACCAATTTATTCTGTTTGCGGGGAAAATTTATAGATTATAAGTATATATAAAATATATTTATATGTATAATTTACACATTGCCATATTTCATTAAAATAGAAAATGATTTTCTGTCTTTTAATAATGTTAACTTATTTTTGAAATTTTTCTTAAATAAAATTTAACTTATGATTTTGAAAATGATATCACTAATGATTATTAGCAATTTGATTAATGTGACTAATACATAGTTGACTGTAATAAATGACCTTGTCAAACAAATAATACCGTTATTTACCATATATACCGGTAGAGGGATTGTCAGGAATGCAGTGATGAAAAAATAATTCGAGAATTTCAGATAAAGTCTCAGTAATGAAGAATTATGCATATCTATTAAATAATTATAAAATCATTTTTGGTTTATTTTGAATTCAATTCATCATCGAAAGTATAATTGGAATAATGGAATAAAATAAAAGTAACGAAAGTTTTCAAAAATTTAAATTTTTTTAAAGAATTTTTTTTCAGTAATATTTATTCATAATTTCATATTTCAGTCTTACATTTGTCCATCGATATCAGAAATGGATATCATTTGAGAAGTATGAATATTATATTAGAGCTGTTATGTAATGAAAATTAGCTGAATTAAAATTTTGAAAGTAAATTATCACTTTTAAAAATAAATTACTGTAGATAAAAGCAGATCGATGATGTCAAAGAAAAAACTTTAAAAAAACGAAAAAAAAATTTTAAATTTGAAATTTGAAAAATTCGATATAAAATAACTACACTGATTTTTAAGTTACACAGCATTTTCAAATTACACAGCTTATTTCGTGTTAGTTTTTAAGTTACACAGCAAAAGAACAAACACAGCTAATTGAGAAATAGACAACATTTCGAAATGACAATGAATTCAATTGATTGATGAAAATACTTCGTCAAAACTTTTTCCCAGTCTTTTTGTGTAATTGTTGTCAAATTTTTTGCAAGCTAATATAACAAATTTCAAGATATTTGAAGATTAGAGATCATCAAAAAATTTATTGGAAGCAATGATTGGGAGTATTAATTAGATTCTTCTAATTGAGAAATGGATGGGAATATAAGATCCTTTTAATTGAAGAAAAATTAGAAAAGTTTTTTTTTTTACTAAATTTATAAATCAAATGATAAATGATATCGAATGATACTAACAGTGGTCAAAGATAAATGAAATAAATCCGTCAAATAATTCCTCCCAATGACTTTTATTAGTTTTTATGTTTATTTTCGACGCTAAAAATAATGCCATATAAAAAGCGATTCTTATATTTGAGTTCAAAATGAATGATGAAATCATAGGTAACATTAGTTGATGGATTTCACTCGGAACAAACTTCTATGAAAATGTGACGAAACTTCGATAATTAAGCAAATTTTGCTATAAAGATGAAAGATCTGAATTTAAAAAGCTATCGACAATTGATTATCTATCGGTAATAGCTATCGGTAATTGATAGAAAGTAATTTTTAATGCTAACCCTTTTTAACAGAATTGTGAAAGAAATTGCTGTAGAAGTTAACAACGTCCAGTATCTGTATTTACTTAATATTTAAATTAAGTCGGAAAGATGAAAAGCCTGATGCTTTACGATGCTTAACTAATAAAATAATTCCATTTAACAATAATGAACCATTCTTAATCTGATATAATATGAAGCGAATTTTATCAGCAAAGCGGTAATGGTCACTTTAATGGCTGGATAAAATGGGGACTTCAAAACGCATTTTAAAGCAGAACTTAGAAAGGATGATCATTGTCACTGTTTAATGGTCATTAAATTCGTCTGAATTTCTTTCAACAATTACAGTAAACAAATTGAGCTTCATCTTTACCGTATTCATTGACCTTTTACAAATTGAACGAAAAATATTTCACAATTAATTGGATGTAAAAAATGTCTTCCAAAAATTTGTTGAATCCCAAAAAATGAATTTTTATTATAAAAGAATGAAAAAATTTATTTCTTATTTATGTGTCAATACGATATATTTGAGCTTAGCTGTAATAACATAATTACTTTTACACCTATTCTATTAAAATGAGAATTTTATTGGACAATAAATTTTAAACATTGCTGATAATCTTTGATCGCTTGGTGACTTTACTCACAATACAATTTGCCTTGAAATTGAATACGAGAATTTAGAAATGAAAAATAAAAGCAGAAGTCTGTAAGTATAAAATAGAAATATATGCAAGAATAGATTAGAGGTGAAATTTGAAACGATATTGTTTTGAAGGAAAGAAAAAAAATGTGAAGTAAACATTGGGATCGATGAAAGAATATTATTTATTTGATGAAATTGAAAACGGATGATAGACAAGGGAAGAAGAGAGATTTAAAGAAAGAGAGTAAGAATTTTACGAAATTATAAGTTTAATTTTGTGAATTTTAAATTTTCATTCAATTTTAGGATTTATTTGATCAGAAATTTTAATGGATAATGAGATAGATATATACCATCGTCAGATTGCAACATCTTATTTTTAACAATTGCTGCAACGATCACTCTCTTTCTCTCTCTCTCTCTCGATAAATAATTTTCAAAAAAATTTAATAGAAGTGTTGATAATATTTATGATATGAAATGAAATAATAATCGATAAAGTAAAATAATTTTAAAAAGACATAACTAAAAAACTTTTCTTTATTGGTGAATATCAATTATCAATATCAAATTTTAGGAAATTATCAATATACCAATGATATATTGATATCAATATCAATATCAGCAATTGTGGATAATATCAATTAAAGAAAATTCAATCAAATAAAACTATTATCAATCATTGATTATTTTTTTTTATCTAGAAATTAATAGCATAATTTTATATATTTTGAAAAATTATCATTTCGTCTGATAATTTTTCAAAAAAGAAAAAACTTCCGACATTTTTGATTAGTAAAACAAAAGATTAAAAAAAAGCCGTTTTAAACTTTCGTTAAATTTCAAAAATTTTCAAAAAAAAATTCGAACAGCTGAACTTTCAACAATTTGATTAGAAGTTGCTGTTTTCAACAAATTGATCAAATTGAAACACACAATGAGAAGAAAGTAAAAAAAAGAGAATGAATAATATTTTCCAAATTTTTAAAGAATAGAAAAATGGATTACCTGAAATTAAAGAATGGAATAACTTATAAAAGTAATACAATGCTAAGAAATTAATTTAGCAATTAATTTTAATTTTAAATTTAAGTAAGAATTTGCAATTTTAATAATTGCAATATTTAAAAAGAATTCTAACAATTTAGGAACAAATTTTTTATCATTTAAACAAATATGAAGTAATAATTGATAAAAATAAATCGTAAATTTTTAAAATTAAACAGTTGAATTACTGATAACTATTAAATTGGGAATTGAATTAAGTAAAACAATATGATTATTGATAATGGTAAACATCATTCTTGGGAAAGTTAGTTTAAATAAATATCAAATATCTTCTAACTGATATGCTAATCCTGCAAGATGGATTGCACTGAGCTCTAAAGAAAAAAAGATCTAACGATATTTAATAGTTTATAAGTAAGACTTATTAACTCAATAAATCAATAATTGCAATGATAGGGAAGTGATAAAAATTGATAAGTCTCTCAATTAATTCACCCATACCTCAGCTTATCACAACAATTGAAAATTCAATCAATTATGAGAATTTAATTTTTATTACTTTACAACTAACAATTTTTGCAACGAAAGTAAAAGTTTGTCGATTTGTTTATTTTATTATTATCATTGTCAATATGTTACGTTGTAATAATTCTTATGCAGAGTTTATTAGTGTTAAATGCTTTTTAACAAATCTAGTAGGATTAAACTATTCTAATTTCATATGTTTTAAATTTTTCCAAAACTTATATATAGTTTATTTAAGTGTGATTGGGAATTACTTCGATATTTTAATTATCAGAATCAGAATATTTGTCATCAGTCAAATTTTCGATATTGTAATACTATGATGATATTGAAATTTCAATCGTATCGCCATTAAATTCAACCATTTTTTTGTTCTTCTATCAGGTAATATATTTAGTTTCAATTAATTTAGTCATTAATTATCTTTGTTTTGTCTCATAATAAACTGATATATTTACCAAAATTATTTATGATTTAAGTGCCTAAATGTAAAATATTTCTATATTTTAGGATTATTTTATTTTTACTTCTTGCCTTCTTAAATTCTTTATTTTATTCATAGAATTTTCTCAAATAGACACTAAATGTTGTAATGAATTTCTAACAGAGAAAGAAAGAAAAGATTTGTAATAAACATTCCGTTGAATTTTTCACTGTCAACTATTAATGCTTTCGCAAAATATTCATCAAATTTCTGATTACATTCAGAAAGATCGTCCAAATTATATTCGTAAGTCATACAATTATATATATATATATTGAATTTAAATTAACAAATGAATGTAAATGAATTATAACCTATCCAATCGTATGCATTTGAATGCAAATTGATGTATTATAGAGAAAATATTGAAAGATCTATGAGAATGTATGGAAGATCTCACTTACTGTTATATTCTCTATAATTGATCTTTACCTGTTAAAGAGATGATATTATGGGATATGAAAGCTAATGATGAACTTATCGAATCCCTCTGTCCGTGCTCTGAACAACTACTGATGATATACACATGTAGATAAACATGCACGAAGATCTGAAGCTAAGTAAGAAGGATAGTGAATGCATCGCTGTTCCGCAAAATTATTCAAATCAGATGGCAGCGAGTAGTTTTTGATCTGTCGAAGGAAAATTATGAAAAGTTTTTTACTTGTCCTTTTGTTCATCCTAACATTTAACAGTAATAAATTAATCTAATTGAAACATTCTGTTTTGCATTCATTTTAATATGGCATTCCATAAAACGAAATTTTGGAATTAAATGAGATAAATTGTTCCGGTGTCCGGTTAGTTCGTCCTGATTCTTTCTTCCATCACCAATTTGCTCATAAACATTTGTATCAAAAGTGCTTTCTTTATCTCTATTTAATATTTTATTTGATATGATTTTAATGGAAGCATCGTTTCCACCGCATTTTTTGATCATTTTCAACGAACTACGTATATGTTTAATTTCAAAAATAGATTTTAAAATAATTCAAATATCATCCATTCTATTCCCATCCCATTCAATGATTTGATTTTGCTTTTTACATTTTATCGTATGATAATTTTTTGCATGGAACTGAAATATACTACTTCCTTTGTTTTAATCCAAATTCCAATATAAAGATAATGTGAATTATTATTTAATTATTTTCATTGTTATTTCTTTCCATTTATACATTCAATATCGACAATACCCATTGCTATCGCATATCGAACGACCAAATCAGCCACATGGCTATAATGTGAATAATAGGACATGCATCCGTAACGTTGCTTCCGCACAATACTTGCTGTTTCCAGTAGACCAACCTGAAATTTAAATCGAAAACAAAGGCTCTTCTTTGCAATCTTTGAAGATTATAAAACTGAAAAAAATAGGAATTCATAAAAATTTGTACGATTATTTGTTTTTTACAATTTCGATATTTTATTCCTTGCATATTAAGGTTATTCGCTATAAAATTCTTTCAATTCAAATACATTAAATCACAACAGAGGTGAAAATGGATTGGTATAATGCGGATTATAGTAACATTCTGCTAATTTTAATATTACTAAAGATATGAAATAAATTAAATTTGATTATGAGATTTGTGTAGAATTTGAGTAATTTGCATATCAGTACAGTAAATCTAATCGTTATACCTTTTTTTCAGCAGTTACTCGATCAAGAACAATATCGAGGACAGCATAAGTACCAGAACGATGAACGCCTGTAGGACATAGAAGACATATTGGCCCAATATAGCCATTTTTTGCTATTTGAGATTCCCATCTTTTAACATAAAAATTTTTTGGAATTTTAAATTAAACTTACGCATAATAAAAATGGTAAAAGTTAGATAATTATTTTCTTTTTTATAATAAAAATTTTATAAAATAATTTAATTTATGTGATTTTTTCCATTCAAATATTTTCTTTCTTTTTAAAAAACTTTTTTATTGTTTTTGGAAATAATTTATTAATTCAACTTTGTTTTAAAATAATTGCATTATCTTCAATTAACAATTAATTGGTAATTAATTTTCAATAGAAGGAAATTAACAAAAATGAGAGTAATTGTAATAATTATAATTTCGAGAAAATAATCAAATAAAAAAATAACAATTATCAACCTCAGATCGGAATTCTAATAAATTATCCGGAATAATCTTATCATATATCCATTTTCGATAATGTAACATTAATACTGCAATTTTATTCATACCAGTAATATCGCTAATTGAAAATTTATACCAATCATATAAGGCAGTCTAAAAATTTTGTCAGTGATAAATATTAAAATCAAAAAGAGTTAAACTTCCACATTTGTTTTTAGTAGGATAATCGAAATTACGAAACTAAAGTTTTATTGAGATTTTTATGAATAAATGCACATTTATTGTTTTTTGAAATCATTTCATAAATCGTTTAAGTAATTCAACATATTTATTTTTATCATTGTATTATAAATAGAATCATTGATAAACATAAAAAACAATGTATAAGTGCCGGAGTACGATCAGAATATCAAATTGATTCTGTTTTCAACATATAATTAATTTTCAACAATAAAATTTTTCAACCTTAAAATAACTTTTGATTTTTAATTTCCCGATTGCATCATTTTTACATTATGTAAATGTTTATAAATCGATGAGATGAAATTTTGAAATGAAACTTACAATAACACTCTCCATATAATTTACTTTAATATTAGCTTCCGGATAGTTGCGTGCATTTGTTGCTGATTCCGGCCAAAAATGCTTGATTATACGATTTCCTTCCAGATTATTAACATCCGTTAAGAGAACAATTAATTTCACACCCGTTTGAAAAATCATACGCCAGAAATCGGATTCTGTCGTTTCATCAAATGGTGCTTGTGCAAGTAAATAACCATCTGCAAATTTTGATTTAATGAATTATTATTCATAATTCATTATGTCACAACAAAATTTTGCTGAAAATTTTTCTACTGAAATATTAAGCATTTAAATGAAAAGATAAAAAGCATGTAATCATCTCTTAAAGATTTGATGGCAAATAAGTGATAACTAAGTTATATTTGTAAAATTTATCATAAATTAGAGGATGTTAGAGGATGATAATTAAACCTGATCGATCATATGAATCAACATATGATGCATGATAATAATCATCACCCAATTTATCACCAAGTAACTTAACACGTGTTCGATCATATAAAATTACATTTGGATAACGATTTTTTAATATATTTGCTTGTTCAAGAAATGCATCAAATTTTGGTGGCTCTTTAAGAATTATATTATGCCATTTGACAATTATCTAAATTTAATTTATAAATTAATCAATTTTCAATTAGCAGTTGTTGACAAAACTAATTAGGTACCACATTGCAGCAAAAAATCTATTGTGTAAATGGTAGAAAGCTAATAATTTTATATTTCAGTTTATACGGAACGTGCGATTATTAAAACATAAAAGTATTTTTTACAATTTAGCAAAAAACTAAAGTTTTAAAAATTAAAATTTTCGACAGTTTCAAGCTAGTTTTTCTTATTTCTAATTATATTATTTATTAATTTAATAACTAATAAATTAATATTAATTAATATTAAAATAAATTTAATGAAATTATATTTGCTGCATCATTTGATTTCCATTTATTTTTTAAGTAGATAAGTTAAGGTAAAATGGTGGAAAATTAAAGTGCTCTCTACCTTTTCACCACTTTTCACAATCTGTTCAACAACTTCTTGGGGTGTCGCTAAATCTCTGCTCTCATCCTCTTCATAGTCATCGTCATCAGTAATACTTTCATCATCTAATTCTGCATCCATTTTACAGTTGAAAGAAAGCTGACAACCAGCTTCAGATGGAAATTTATATTTTAATGAAGTTCACTATAATCTAAGCACCTTTAAAAGTTCGTCACAAATTTTTGGCTTAAATATGCAAATATACTAATTTAAAATGATAAACCTATGTTTGCTACCAGCGAATCGTAGATTTATTTCTTTGGACTGATAGTGTCAGATATATGTTCACAATTGCATAATAAGATTCACTCAAATTTTTTTCGACCATACTCTTAACAAAATTTAATTTTCAATTTTTCTAAAGTGATATGAATTTGATGGATCAGCCAAAGTTCAATTAATAATGTTTTTCTTTATTAAGGAAATGATTGATAACTTTTTCAAACAGATATTCCATTTTTGCAACAAATTCTCACATATTCATTACAACTGCGTTCATTATATCCCGGGCCATCTTTCAGTATTATTCCATTTTTAATTTTGATTTTTCTCGTTTCCATTTCATACATCTTTCCAAACTTTTTATTTAACCTCCAGAATTTCTTATCGAATTTCTCCAGTATCTCTTCAATTTCGGGATCGTAAAATACTTGTAATAATTCATTATAAATTAATTCAGTATTTAAATTGTAGTTGTTTAAATATGCATCTCGACAGATCGTAACTTCAGATAATAACAAACCACGTACGTTAATTGCAATTAACTTCGATATGCTATTGAGTATTAAAGTAAAAAGGTGACATTAAATGTCATTTCATTAATTCGATTAAAATATCATCAGTACAATTTGCAATTTCATATCAGTAAATTCAATTTCAAGCATCAGTTTGACGAGCAGTTTCTCCTTCATTCAATTCTCTTTTTCGGAATAGGTATAATATCGGAAACGTTTGTGTTGTTGCATCAACTCTAGTTAAACCATGAGTCAATTTTGGATCGTATAATACAGCGTTTTTACTAATCTTTTTAAGTATTGCTTGCAAATTCATTTGTAAGATCTGAAATCCGAAAAACCAAATAATATAAACCATTGGTGAAAAGCGAATTTAACTTTTCTTAATATCATTTAATTACAACAACAAAATGTTTTCCCTTCTTTTTTCCCATTTTATAACAAATAAAAATAGTGTAAATGTAAGAAAGTTTATATCACATTATAAAGAGATATTTTTGGAATCGGAATTTCTACCTATTCTATTTCATTTCAACTCTTAGATATTTTTGAAAGCAAATTTATAGCATTTCAAAATGCAAAGTTTTGAAACACATCAAATTCTGATTTTCAGTTTTATTGAATTTGATAAGAATGGGAGAGTTATTTGTTTACTAAATTCATTGATCTGATCAGATCAGATAAACTGATCAAAGTTCTGACTTGAAATTTGAATATTCGAATAAATCTAATTTTTAGTATAAACAGTTTGTTTTCTCCATTGAAATTCTCTATCAAGAAAGAATAAAGAATCAAAAATGTTTTAAAAATTTAAAATTTCATGACCATATTATTTTGAGAAATAATTTGTTGTTCAAATAGAATTTTTAAGTTATTCAAAATAATGATAAATAAGCATCCGATAATGTTCAAGCAAAGGAAGATAGTTGAACCATATCTGAAAAGCCTCTCTTCTTGTTGCATTCATTGAATACATTTATTTTATTGTAAATACATTTATGGATAAAGCCATCCTAAAAGTTTGGCAACATTATGAATGAATGCTTATTGTATAAGCAATCCAATAATTAGGTAATTTGGTAAATAAGAAGAAAAAATGAATAAATAAGCATTATTTAAAGAAATATATGGTAAATAACAAACAAAATTGCATCAGCGTTATATTTGATGAAAATGCACAACCATTTTGTTATTTGATTTATTTGTTTAGTAATAATATTCGATAAATTACAAATATTCTTCATTGGTACTTTTGTTTTATTTACATTGAAATTATTACTTCCTAAAAAAATTTCTTTATGAAACTTAGCAAACAAAATAAACAATGCTAAATGTGTGGAGTGATTATATTTATTAGTTTCATTAGTACTTTGTCAATTTCTTTCTCTTTTCCTACTTTATTCATCGTTAAAAATTTTTCTGATAAATTATCATCGGATAATATTCATCTTCTGCTATTTGGTCAACAGATTTATAAAGTATTAAAAGATATTGAAATCATTCGAAATCAATTTCAAATTATAATAAATCAATGTTTGATAAATTAAAAAGAAATTTGATGACTTGTAAAATGATTATAATTGCATTGGAAATTGTGATTTGCAAGAGGAAGTTTATATTCCTGTTCATATCTTGTCTGCTTCAACTGAAAAATTAATTTTCTTTATCAGTATTACTGTAATGTAAAGTTATGTATGATCGTTTTTATTTGAGGTAGAAGGAAAAGAGAAAAGACAAAAGAAAAATCGATTCACTAAAATCATTCTTTCAAATAATATTTTAATTAATATTAGATTTAAAAAAAAGAAATTCGATTAAAATGTAATTTTTCCTTCAAGTTATCATCGAAATTTATTTCAATCTATTATTTGAAATGATACTTTTTGATTAGTATTATTTCAGAGAAAAGGTGAATGCTAACTTGTTCACAAATATTAGCTTGAAGAATGAATATTAAAGCTATAATAAGTTTCAAACCTGAAAAAATCAATAAACCTATTTTCAAAATAATGACTTAATTAGCAATTTCCTGAATTAACAAATAATTTTCAACGATTGAAAATTTCGGATTTAAATCGATATTAAAACCCAACGATACTAATTTTTGATAGAGTATCGGATGAAGTAAATACCAATCATTTTGGGATAGTTGGAAGGAGTAACCGCACTTTGAGAATGAATTAACTAAAATTGAAGGGTCTAGCACAAATTGTTAAGTTATATGAAGTCAAAGTTGCTAAATTAGAAAACGAAAATTTAAAGTTAGTTTCCGATCAATAAACTATATTTCTTAATACACCATCATAGAAATTATAAACATTTTTCCAACATTATTCACTTTCAAAATAATTTATTTTCTATTACAAATTAATAATTGCAAACATTTTTAGTAAAACAAACTTTCTACCTTTTCTAATAACTTTTTCTGTAATTTTCCCACTTTCCAATGTTTCTCATCAAAGGTCAGGTTAAATACAGCACCAACTTTATGTGTAATTAAATATCAGCCTAATATCATTATTTTATCAGATGGAATAAAAAATCTAAAAGTGGTAAGTCAACTGATATTAATTAACCAATGCTTACTATAAAATGAAAAGATGACTATCTATATTGTAGGTACTCTAGTCTTATTATTTTTTATTCTACCACTTAGTTTTCTTTATTTTATGATAGTGGAAATGTTACTCTTCATATCAAGTTGCAATTCAAAAGTATGATTAAAAAGTTTGTTTTCAAACTTGAAATTTTTTCTGTTCTGCCAAAACTTTGGAATTGGAAAACTTGAAATGTCCAATGAATTTACCTTATGCAGGTATTATCCCAATTCTTTTAAAATGCTAAGTAAATTGAGCTTCACACAATAAAAAGCAATTATTATTACCTTTCACTTCACCTGAAACACTTCTTGTCAAACGCTATCAATTTCTTTATTACTTCTAACTAAAAGCAAAAGTTTGGAATATTTGACCTAAACGAAATGATTCATATCGTTTGAAGTGATCGTTTCAAAATACAGAGATTGTTATAGTTAAGGTCTAAAATGATATAATTGAAAATAAGACAACTTTCTAGTTAAACGATGCTTTTATTCTAAATTCCAATTGCCCACAGTCCCATATATATATGCTAAATTTATCAATATATGCTTGATCTTAATATTCTTGAAAAAATGCTCCCAAGAAATTGAGATATGATTTTATTAGAAATTATTTCAAATAAAATACAAAATGAAATTTATGAAAGTTAGTGTGAAGAACAAAAATCTAAATTATCAGCTTAACGTTAGACAGTCTTTCGTATTCCATACGCAGGATTGAATACCTTTTTATTCTGTTATAATTTCATTGAAATAAAACTATGTCGAAATTTAGTAAATCGTTACATTCAGTAATCAGCTGAAGTAATTTATAATGTAAATGGCAGTTGAAGTAGAAATGATTGAATTTAAGAATAACAATTAAGAAAATTCGATATTAATCATACGATAATGCGTGTGAACACATTAAAACGAAATCAAAATGAGGAAAAATGGCAGAAAATTCAAATGAAATCGTAGTAGGCAATATCATATATTCATATTTGTGAACCGTTTTCGATTACAACACAAATTATTTGAAATGCTTTTCGAATTGTTTTACTTTAATGCTTCAGAATTTTAGTGAAATATTCACACAAACAAAAATCGGAAGAAATACGATTTTCATTTTTTAATGATCAATTTGTACTCATTACTGGAATTTTCTTCTTAATTACTCTTTAGTAATTGTAATTTTAGATAGAATGAAAAAAGAGAGAATAATGAATGCATTAGATGTGAGGCAAAGATAAATATGAGCTTGTCGCGCGTGTCACTAATGCTCTCCCTGTTGATGATGACCTTTGCGATTTAGTCATAATGTTGGAAAGATACAACTTCGATTTGATTATAATTTATAGGTTGTTAAAAATTTGACTGATTTTATAACTTTTTTCTAAAATTTTTGTTTGAAAAATTTGCTAAATTAATAAATTAATAAAAAAAGCGATCGTCACTTTGCATAATTTTGGTAATTTGTGGTTCTCTTGTTAATTAATATAAAAATTTTAATAAATTTTCTATTGAAATTTCTAATTGGATATCGCATATCTTTCAACCTGATGTTAGATGTTGTTAGTAAAAGTCTTATTTATTCTTCTATTGTTAACATCTATGAAACCTGTGAACATCTTGTTTACATTTCTCCAAGCTGTTAAATCTTTCTTATATCAATCATTTCAGGTTTACATGTTACCTGCACTCATTGTGTTATATGCTTTTTCCCGGTGACATGGAGTGAACTTTTTATGATTCAATGTGGTCATACATTTCATTCACATTGCGTATCGAAATGGTTAACAGTATGCTTATTACAATATTTTAAATGATAATGTTGATAATAATAATAGGTGTATGTGTGTGTGTATATGTACACGAATATATATGTATGTTTGGGCGTACGAAATATCTGGATAATTTGTTGTTGTCCAGATATTTTAGCTGTTGAGAATAAGAAATGAATGACCATCTTGGCA